>JAOQIF010000262.1:0-95042 GCA_026260285.1 Colletotrichum sansevieriae | reverse complement strand
ATAATAATAATAATAATAATAATAATAATAATAATAATAATAATAATAATAATATAAATATAACAAAAGAGAATAAATATAATATGTTTATACTAAATAAAACTAATACTTCCTTAGATATATATGATACCAACAAATTATAATATAAAAGAGTTAGCTATACTAATTAAAAAAACAATATAATAGCTAAATAAAGCTGCTATAACTAATACTAACATATTTCAACTTAATAAACGAATAACTTGCGAAGCTTGCTATAAGAGTAAGCTAACTAATAAGGTAAATTATTATAACTATTCTTATAAATAAGATAGCTACTTAGATAAAGTAGCTAGAGATCTCTATAGGCCTATAACACTACCTACTTATAATAATTATAAGTAGTTCTTAATACTTATAGATAAATATACTAGGTTTATATAGAGATATTTACTTGAGAATACTGATTCTAAAGAGGTATTTACTGCCTTTGAGGCATTTATAATAAACGGGTTAAAGCATTCGAGATTAATAGAGGTTTAGGATTTTAATAATAACCGTATAAAGAGAATATATATCTATTAAGGTATTGTTTATAATATAAAGCCTCTATATACACATAAGCTAATAGCATAATAGAACGTATAATACGAACTATAATAAATAAAGTACGAACTATGCTATATACCTCTGGTTTACCTCTATATCTATAGGGTGAAGCCTTTTAGCTGCCTTATATATATATAATAGAGATCTCTATAGCTCTATAGGCTATAAAACACCTTATAAGCTAAGGAATAGTTATAAATCTAATATATCTAATATAAAAATAGAGGCTAGTATATGCTATTATGAAAATAAAGACTCGTATTTAAAGAAATTAGATACTAGGGCTAAAAAAGGAGCTATAATAAATTATAGTTAACATATCTATAGAATATGGGATATATTAGCTAAAAAGACTATATAGTCTAGAGATATAAGAATCCTAGAAAATACCTTTGTATCCCCTAATAAAGGGCGATCTATAACTATAAATTATCTATAAATATATCATAGTATTAATAATAATAATAATCATAGTGATAATAGTGGCGGAAATAACTAGGCTGAAAATAGCTCTATTCAGCTTGGTCTTAACCTATAAGAGGATATAAAAAGAAGTTTAATAATAATACTAATAATATCAATAGTAATAATAATAATACTAGCTCTAAGTTTGAAATATAAATCCCCTAATCTAATATTAATAATGAAGCTTATACTAAGGCTAGTAATAGCGCGCTACTTCTAACTATAGAAGACTACCAAAGCCTTAATATACTATCCGCTATAAGTAAATCTAATAAAAAGGCTTCTTATATACTCTCTACTAATACTTTAGTAGAACCTACTACTTATAAGCAAGCTATAACTAATATAAATAAGGATAAGTAGGTTAAGGTATACTCGCTAAAATAAAAGAGCTCGAAGATATTAATACGTGGGGAATAATCCCTAAACCGTCTATAAATAATCATAGTAATAATACTAATCATAATAAAAATATATAAAGCGGTAGGTAGGTATATACTTTAAAAACTAATCATAAAGGGGATATTTTACGCTATAAGGCTAGATAGGTAATATAAGGTTTTAATTAACATATAGATATAGACTACCTAGAAACCTTTAGTAGTACCTATAGACCGGAAGGCTATATATTTCTACTATATTATAGTATATATAATAACTAGGATATATAGTAGTATATATAGTAGTATAATGTCTCGAATGCCTTCGTACACATAGAGGTAGATAAAGAGATATATATAAAACTCCCTACTAGTTTTATTTATAATGAAAAGGATAATAAACTAGATTTTAATATAAATTTCCCTATAAATAATAACAATAATAATAATGACTACATAGTTATTAGCTTCATAATACGAGTATTAAAGAGAGGGGAGGTTTAGTATAGTATTAGAATAGTTAAATTAATATAATAAAGTTATTATTAGAGGATTAGCTAGCGAGGTAAGAATAATATAAGAAGCTAATAAGGTAGGTTAAATAATAGGTTACATAACTACTCGCTAGGTTCTAGTTATTCTAACCTAGGCTATAGATCCGAAGTTAGATCTAGCTTACTAGGCGAGTAGGAGTCCTACCTACTAGGTAGGTAGGTAAATATTCCTATACTAGTAGTTTTCTTTTATACTAGTAATTACCTAAGAAGCCTATTTAAGTATATAAATTAAATAATAAGTTAAAAGCTGTTACTAGCTTTTAAATAAGGCGAAACGTAGGTAGTTTTAGCTATAATCCTATCCTTCTATAAATACCTATTATTATATTAACTCTTATATTACTTATATTACCTATCCTTCTATATACTTCGTTAATTCCTTCCTATTAACTAAGTAGCGTAACGCTCTATTAGGCGTCGTCTTTATTAGTATATTGGTAGGGCTATCTTTGCTATTAACCTATTAGATCTTAAATAAGTTATAGCGCTTATATAACTAATAGAGGGCTATAATATTAATTATAAGCTTCTTTTTCTTTATAGTACTAAGTTTAACTAGGTACTTATATAGTAAAAATAAGCTAGTATATATAACTATAGGGATAGGGTTAGTAATACCTAGCTTAATAATAACTTATTAAACGGTTAAAGTAATAATAAAAGCGAGGTTAGTACTAGCGACTATAGCGTAGGTCTCTAAGGCTAATATACTATAAGTAACTTATTTATACTTAGTAGAGCTATAATAGATAATATTACTATTAATTATAAAGCTTATATTATTTATTATTTTGTTGGTAAGTATAATAATATAACCCAACCATAACATAAGGTCTTAATTATTAATAAATAATCTATCTATAAATATAGTTAGTTTAGTAGTAGGTAGTAATAATATAACAAATATTAGGCCTTAGTTAAGGCTATCCTTTAGTTATTATAAGCGCTTATTAAGGATAGTAATATCTTTATTAGTTAGATCCTAGCGTTAGATAGTAGTTAATAGGTTAAAATAGGCTTTTAATTAGTAAATTAAGGCTATATAGGCCCCTTTGGTATACTACTTAGTATATTATTCCTTTATTAATATCGTCTTAGTTATCTTCTTTATAGGCTTAATCTTAGCGCCTTAGCCCTTTTAGTATAGTATAATTATATTAGTATTGGTAATAGAGATTACTTACTATTCAAGGTAATAAGGGTCTAGAGTATAAGTTTCTCCTTAGGCTTAGCTATAGTTTTAGCCTTCTCAAGCTCTTCTTTTTTAATAATAGAAAAGGTATTATTAAAGAGGCTGAATATATTATCTATTAATATATCAATAATAATAAAGTAAGGGCCTAAGTTATTTCCAATAAGTAAGTAGGAATTAAAAGTAGAGCTAGTTATTTATACCTTATTATAGTAATAGGCGCTATATATAGCTTACTAATAGGTACTAGCTCTAATAATACTATAGAGGGGTTTAATAACTTTTATAATAGTCCTAGGGGGGTAGAGATTATAGATCTAGTTAGGGAGTTAGGTATAAACGTTATATACTAGTATTATTAAGGATTCTATATAAGCTTAAGTAATATCCCTAATCTAAATAGTACAGTTAGGAATAAGTAATAGAGTAATTACTAGAAGGAGGCAAATACTATAATATTAGATTATAGGTAATTATATTAAAATATCCTACTTATTAGTATTATTAATACTATAACTAAACAGGTAAGAACTTTTAAGTAGGGTAATAATCTCATTCTTAATCTTATTAATTATATAGAATTGAAGAAGGTAGTTATATTACTTAGTTAGGTTATAGATCTTGAATTTAAATACTTTATAATTATAAAGGGTATTAATCTCTTTTTTATGAGGCTTGTAAAAGGAGGGACTATTAGTAATAAGCTTATTAGACTTGTATTAGGCTAGGGAAAGTTCCTAATTAGCTTTCTCCTTTATTAGAATAACGATTATTAGGTTACATACTTCTAGTTTAAATATATTCAATAAATTAGTAATAAGATTCTTCTAGAGTCTTCTTCTATACTAGGGCCAAGGGGGGGGAGGGGGGGGTCAGCTTAATACTCCTAAGGGTAATAGGGACTTATAGGTTATTATCTCTAGCTAGGCTAAGGTCTCTAGAGGTATTAAGATTACTATAGAAAGGTCTTATAATAGTAGAGGAAAATCCTGAGGGGCTATAAAGTAGCTAAATAGTAGCTATTTTACTTAAGATAATAACTAATTAATATAGACCTTACGATTTATCTTTCTCTTAATATACTCTAACTTATAACTATAATAAGAAGTAGATAATACTATTAATATTAGGGCTATTATATATAGTAAGGGTATGTATAACTTTATACTTAGAATACTCTTTTTATAAATCTTCTATTATAGTATTAATTATCTTAGCTCTAGTAGTAATATTTAGGGAGGGCGTAGGGTTATTATTAATCTGTAAGGAACAATGGCGGGTGCAGGATGCAGAGCCACGCTATCAGCAAAACGTCAGCGAGTCAGGGGCAGATAAATACACCTTGGAGAAAACTCTATAAGTAGAAAACTTAGAAGGTTAAGTAATAATCTAATATAATAATAAATACCTACGTTTCAATATTCTAGCCTTTCCTAGTTTAGGCCTTTAGCTATACTCTTTATAATTCTATTACTTCTATCTCAATTTAAAAAACTAGCGCTAGTTAGAATATCTAAAGCAAACTAGTAATAATATACTAATAATTTAGTAATAGAGTTTAACTATAATAAACTCTAGGCTAGGTATATAGAATATAACTAATAGGGTCTTAGCTAATAAGATATTAATTATTTACTAAGCCTTAAGATATAGGGAATATAGCGCGGATATTATACTAGGGGAATAGATAACCCTAGTAATAATATAGCAGGAGGAATAACCCTAAGAGGTTAGGCTAGGTCCTAGGTAGCGCTAGACTAGGCAGACCACCCCTCGAAGGGCGAATAGATAGCAAGTAGTAGCTAATAGGGCACCCTACCTAGAATGCCCTAAGAAGCTAATATCTCTAGCATCCTTGCCTAAGCTATAGGGTTACTATAGAAATAGCAGGAGAGCCTTATGGAGCAGATATATCTATAATAGCAATAGCATAAGGAATAAACTACTACCCTACTATAAGAATTTACTAATTACTCGGCGCTAAGATACTTATAGAGAGAATATAAAAAGCCTCTTATATATAACTATTATATTATAGCTAAGGACTTTACTATAGACTAGGTTAGTAACTAGATCTAAGCGATTAAAGATAAAAACTAATTGCGCGCTAGTAGTATACTAGAGCAGTAGGTCTAATAGGTGCTTATAAAGATAAGCCTATCCCTATAGACCTAGTAGCAATACTATAGGGCTAGGCTAGAAGGAGACCTAGTATAGGCTAACTTTATAGTATTTACTTATTAATAGCATATTAACCCTAAGCTTTAAGAATAAAAGTACTATAAGAAGCTAGATATAATAAGGCAGAAGGAGATATAGTTATTAATATACTTCTTTGCTGAATAGTTAGCAATATATTAGGACTTAGGTATAGTTAGTATAGAAGATAGCAAGGCTAAGGCCTATATGCTATACTTATAATTAGCCCTATTCCTATATAGGGAACTTAAATATTAGAAAGTTGAGATATAGAGGCTAAGAGATATAGCTATAGAAGCTAAATGCTTATAGGAGATATATTACTAATAGGGTAGTAAATCTCTATAAAGCGAAAGTAAGAAATAGCATATAGGGGAAGAGTATAACCTAAAGGGGCTCCTAATAGCGAGGTTAGGTTGAAAGATAGGCTAGCAGGGTTCTAGCTAGAAGATAATATAGGGTTTATAGAGCCTAGTGCCTTACTAATAGGTTAGTAGCGTAATATAGGGATCTAATTAGAATAGGTCTATATCTAGCCGTAGTATATAACCTATAATATCTAATTATATAATATGCTTTAGCTATAAGCAAAAGGGGTATAAGAGGGCAGACTATTTAAATAAACGCGAGAGATAAAGTGCAAATAAAACGCTAGTAGGATACTAAGTACTCTCTAAAAAGGCGAGAGTTAATAGAATCTAATTCTTAAGAGTTAAGGAACTTAACTTATTAGAAAACGAGTAGGCTAGGGGATTATATTAGTAACCCCTGCGCCTAAATTAGAACTAGATATTCTCCCTAAGGGAGCTATTATAAAGGAATAGGTAATTATTCTCTAGAATATTACTAAATAAGAAGTAATAGTAGATATAGATTCCTATTCCTAGGTTAATATTATTAGTAGTTAACTAGCTAAGTCCCTATAACTACGACCTATAGTAGCTACTACCCCTATATTAGAAGGGTTTAATAGGTTATCTATAATAGGCTAGAATATATACTAGTTAATACTTTTCCTTATTAACTCAGGAGGAGAAGCGAGAAAGATATAGTAACTCTTTGCTAAAGCCCCTTGACCTAAAGGAGCAGGAGACCTCCTCCTATTATAATACTCTATAGGAAGAGAGGGTATTATAATTAATACCTAGATAAATACCTAGGAATATAAACGCTTTAGTATTACTAAGCTATTAGTATTTATATAAGAGATCGTTAAGAATAGCTAGAAGGCCTATATTATATATATATTAGGGAATATCGCCCCCTATAAGCTGCTAATAGGGGCTCCAGAAGAAGAAGACACCCTAGAGGGCGATATAGAGTTACTACTAGAGCTATCTAGCGAATAGGTAATATTTAATAAATAGTTAGCAAAGTAATACCTAGTCCTAGAGGGCGTGGAATATACTATCGACTTAATTAAAGGGAAGAAACCTCTATATAAGCCTATCTACCTATTAAACAAGCATTAGTTAGAAGAACTTTACTAATATATTACTAATAACTAAGTAATAGGGCAGATCTAACCCTTAACTAGTAAGGTAGGCGCCCCTATCCTGTTTATACCTAAGAAAGATAGGTCCCTATGCCTTTATATAGATTATTAAGGCTTTAATAAGGTGATAATAAAGAACTAATATCTACTCCCTCTTATTAGCGAATTATTAGATAGGCTTCGGGGAGTGAAATAGATCTTAAGAATCGATATTTAAGATATATACTACTATATTTATATTAAGCTAGAGGATTACTAGAAAATAGCGTTTAGGATATATTATAGGCACTTTAAATATACTATTATGCTATTTAAACTTATAAATACCCTAGCTATATTCTAGGCGTATATTTACTAAGCGCTTGCTAAGCTACTAGATACCTATTACCTTGCTTATATAGATAATATTATAATCTATTCTAAGATAAGAGAGTAATATATAAAAGACCTTCTCTAAGTGCTCTATAGGCTTCGCTAGCAAGAGCTCTATGCTAAGCTTAGCAAGCATAGGTTCTACTAATAGCAGGTAGAGTTCCTAGGGTATATTATTACGCTTAAGGGTAGATTAATAGACTAAACTTATATCTAAGCTATTACTAAATAGAAGCTGCTAAAAATATACTAAGATATCTAGGTCTTCCTTAGATTCTATAACTTCTACTATAAGTTTATTATAGGATATTTAGGTATTATAGCCCTAATAATATCTTTATTAAAGGGTAGCGAGAATAGCAAGAAAGGAGGTGAGTTCTACTAGCTAGAAGAGGCTTAATAAGCCTTCGAGCAGCTTCAAGCTACCTTCTACTTAGCAACTATTCTCTAATACTAGGACCTAACCCGCGAGATAAGGGTTAAGATAGATGCTTCTATAAAGGCTATATCTAGTATCCTATTATAGCATATTAATAGTTAGTAGTAACTAGTTACTTACTATTTATAGAAGCTTAGTAATATAGAATAACGCTAGGAAGTAGGCTAATAAGAACTTCTCGCTATAGTTAAAAGCTTAGACTATTAGGCTTATTACCTTTAGGGTATATTAAAGAAGTTTATAATCCTAATAGATTACTAGGTGCTAAAGGGAGTTATTAGCACGCTTATGCGGGACCTTTAGGGAAGGCTTACTAGGTAGGTATATAAACTCTTAGTATTTAATTTTAACCTAGAGCATAGGTTAGGGGTTATAAACCTAGCAGATAGTCTATCTAGGAGGCTAGACTATATAGAGGGGGAGATAAAGTATAATAATATACTCCTAACCCTAGCGAAGAAGCTAAGGCTTATTAGTAAACTACTAGTAGACCTTTAGATAAGTATTACTATACTATAAGGTAGTATAGAGACCTTAAAAGCATTTATTAATATTATAAGGGCTAGTATAAGGTGCTCCTTCTAGTTATATAGCTCCGGGGGCAGAGACGTCTCAGTTTCTAGTTAGTATTACGCTCTATAGCATGCTAATATTACTATAACTATAGTAGCTATAATAACCTAATGCTAAAGAGCAAGGACTAATATAGAGAACGCTTAGCAAGAGGTTATTAATTAAGAGGACTCGCTTAGAGCTAGGGTTATTATAATATAGTAGTATATCCTATGCTAGGTTATAAGGGAGCTTATAATAAGCGAAATAGCAGATAGTTAGTAACTCTCTAAAGCAATAGAGAATCTTATCTATAGACTGCAAGCTAATAACTTATACTATTAGATATAATTAGAGAGGGCGCGCAGACTAGCTAGTAATTATAGGAGCTATATAATTAATAGTTATAGAACCCTATTCTATAAGGGATAGTTAAAAATACTATAGGAGGGGTCTCTAAGGCTAGAAATCCTTTGCTAATACTATAATAACCATAGGGCGGGTTATATAGGAGTAAATAAGATTACTAAATTAATCTCAAGGAACTTCTATTAGCTAAACTTAGCTATAGATATATATAATTGTATTATAGGATGCTATATATACTAAGGGAACTACGTTCCGAGGCATAAGCCTTATAGAAAGTTATAACTACTACCCTTACCTATATACCTATTCTAGGAAATAAGCATAGACTTTATTACTAGATTGCTAGCGAGCTCTCAGCATATAGGCGGAGAATATAACGTAGTTCTTATTATTATATGCTAAATAACTAAGTTTGCTATATTTATCCTAATAATAAAGCGGCTAATAGCTGCTAAGTTAGCGCGGATTATCTATAAATAGGTTAAATGCTGCTTTAGCACTCTAGAGGGTAGTATTAGTAACTAGGATAAGCTCCTAACGAGCTAATGTTAGGAAGAGTTTATAAGGGAGAGGGCTATTAAGCGCTACCTCTCTACTATATACTATCCCTAGACCGATAGGTAGTTAGAAAGGACGCACTAGATATTAGAAAAGTGCCTATAAGTATATGCTACTAACTCGCTATAAGAATAAGTAGTCTAGCTACCTGAAGCGGAGTTTATATATAATAATAGTTATTATAGCACTACTAGCTACTTGCTAATAGAGGCCTTATATAGTTACTACCTGCGTTGCATAGAATACGTAGCTCCTGTGAATAGGGTTATAATATAGGGCGTAAGGGAGCGAATTAAATATATTTTAAGACTCCGCGAGAGGGCCTAGGAATAGTAGCAGAAGGCTACTAAGGTATAAGCTAAATATTATAACGCGAGGCATAAGGACTAGACCTATTATTAGGAATAGGTCATTAAGCTATTAATAAAGAACTTCTAGTTTAAGAATAAGAAACTAGCACCTAGGTTTATATAGGTAGCTATTATAGAACTAATTAGTATATAAATATATAGGGTCTATCTACTATTATAATACTAATAGATATATAATATATTCTCTATTACCTTACTAGAACTATAGGATAATTACTAAGTAGGTAGCAAAGGTTTGCTTATATACCTAGAGCTTGAGGATAAGCTAGAGGAATAGGAGGTAGAAGAGATTATTATATAGCAAAGTAATAGTAATAATATATAGTATCTAGTTAAATAGGTAGGATAGCTTATAGAATATAATACATAGGAGCTTACCGAGAACTTAGCAAATGCATAAGAGGCTATTTATAAGTTTAATAGATAATATAGGAGGTCTTATAAGAAGTAGGATAACTAGTTATAAAGTTATAGTAATAAGTTGCTAATTATAAATCACGAGACTATAGAATAGAAGCTAAATTGAGAAGTGGAACGTTAATTATATTAAGTAGCGAATTATTACTAATACTATAGCGAAATAAGGGGTATTATCTTATCAGAAAAAGGGAGGGAGCTAACTATCTAACTAGTTATTCACTTTTAACTATAACCACGGGCGCGAGCACCCTAACCACTATAACCACGAGTAGCACCATAGCGACTAGTCGCTAAGCTAGTATTACTAGCATCTCTATTATTATTACCTATAGACTAACTACCTGCTAACTTACTACTAGACTTACTACTAGAGTTACTACCCGACTTATTACTAGAGCTACTACCTACCTCGCTATCTAACTTATCCCTAGAGCTATTATTAGATATAGTAATAATAACCCTAGCTTTTTTAGCCTTCCTAGCCTTCTTTGCTGAATTATTACTATCCTCTTAACTATATTTAGTAGGAGTATAAAGGTAGGAAGTATATAAGACGGGGTAAGCGGTAGTAATAGTAATAAAGCAGGAGGGAATATTAGAAGCGTACTTAAGGAGGTCATCTTAAAGCAACTAGCTAAATTTAGGAAAAGAGTTAATATTATACTTATAAGAGCGCTTAGGGACTAGCTTTATTAAAGCCTTATTAATTAGATAATTAATCTTATTATAGAGGTATATAGTAGGACTATTATTACGAATATATAGCAGCTAGGCGGCGTTCAGGCGCTAAAGCATATTAATACTATTATAAAGGGTACTAACCTAGAACTAATTATTAGCAGGATATAGCTAGCGAGGGAGTAGTAAATAATAGCTTATATAAACTAGGATATTAAGAGCTAGGTGCTTATAGATAGAGGCGAGCTCCTGGAGTTAAAGCTGCTCTATATTATAGCTACTACTACTAGTAGTAAGATTATAGATAAGCTTAGTAATATATTTCCATGCTATTAAATAGTTAGCAAGGGAAGTGAGAATATAATAATAATAAAGAGGGGTTAAGATACCCTCAAGTTCCTATATTTAGATCTAGTAGAATATGTTCTAGGCTATCTAAGTTATGTCCTAAAGCTCCTAGGGAACCTACTAGGTATTAGCATATAGTAACCTAGTAGCGAACTAGCAGAGACTTATAGTAGTATATTTCTTTTTATTAAAGTTATAATAGATATACTTCTATATATATTCGCTATATATATAGCGAAGGTTAATAACGTCTTAATATATCTTATAGAGATAACTAAGGTAGGGATAGCTATTATTAGCATTACTAGTGAGGTTATTAGAAAGGATCTCAGGATTATATAAATACTTAGTAAGTATCGCGCCTATGCGCGCGATATAAGATATTATAGAGGATAATTAGTGAGATAATAAGGAAAGAGATAAACTAGAAAAGAAAGAGGAAGGAAAATTATTAATTATAGTAAAAGCTTGCTAAATAGATAATAAAGAAAATAATACAGGTTACTAAGTTAAAAAAGAATGCTAAAGAGGGAAAATTTCAGCTAGGTTAGAGACCTTAAAAAGAAGATACCCTTTTATAATTAGTATCGCTAGGTAATAAGGCTAAATAATTACTAACTATATACTACTAAGCAGTTATATAACTATTACCACCTAATTAAAAAATAATAGTAATACTTAAAATTTAAAAACATATAAAGCGCTAGAAAATAAAATATATTATTTGCTATAGCAGCCTAAATCTAGCGCAGGAAGGAGTAATAGCAAATAATATAATAAAGATACTAAACTATCGCCCTATAGTTAGCAACGCAGAGCTATATTACCCTACTAGTATACCTTAGGGACTAAGGCTTTAGAAGGGGGGGTAATTATAAGGAATAATAGCGGGTATAGGATATAGAGCTATGCTATTAGTAAAACGTTAGCAAGTCAGGGGCGGATAAATATATCTTAGAGAAAACTCTGCAAGCAGAAAACTTAGAATGTTAAGCAATAGTCTAATATAATAATAGATAGCTATGTTTTAATATTCTAGCCTTTCCTGGTTTAGGCCTTTAGCCATACTCTTTACAATTTCTATAGGTATATATTAAAATATAAGTAGGGTAGGTATAAGGCTATGTAGGCTAATAGTAATATTAATAAATTTAATTACTATTTATAAGACGAGAGGGGGCTTAATATAGGGGACCTCCTACTAAATAATAATATAAGTATAGTACAGGGGTTTATAATACCTCTCTAATTTATTAATTTAATAGTTAGCTTTAATAGGGATAATTTTAGTTATTACTACTATTAACTTAGTAATACTTTTAAAGGCTTTGATTATAAAGCCTAACTTAATATTTAGTAATAATGTAATTATATAATCGCTAGTAGATATAAATCTAATAAAGGTAGAGAGTTCTTTAAGTAGTTTTTATAGAGAAGCTAGAGAGGAAGTAAGTAGTATTAAAGCTAATAGCCTTATTAATAATATATAGGGTTACTTTATTTTTAAAGTAGATAATATTATAGATAATCTTATAGTTAAAGGAATAATTGTCCCAGAGGGAGGACTTAAATCTCTAAGTAGCTCCTATTTAGAATTAATAATATTAATAAACCTTAATTAACTACTTAATTACTACTATTTAAATAAAGTAATTAATATACTAGAGAATGGTAGCTAACTTAGTAATAAAGGGGTAATTAAGCCTTCAATAGAGGCGCTATAGCTTAGTATCTATTAAATAGCTAGTTTAAATAAAAGTCTCCTCTTTATTAAAAAGACGTTAGATATAGCCCTGTTTATATATAACTAAGGTAATAATATTAATTTAAAATAAGTACTTATAGAGGTTATTAAAATAAATACTTATTTAATCTATATTATTTAAATAGAGGAGAAAAGCGGTATTAGAGGGAATTATATAGATAAATATGGCCTCTAGCCACTATATAGTGATTTTACCTACTTAAGTATAATAGACCTTCTAACTCCGCGCCTCCTAATAATATATAGCCTTCGGTTATGTGATCCTCTCCTAACTATAGGTATACTTATACGTGCCTATTAATAGCCTCACGATCTTTAACTTTATATTAATAATAACGTGGTTTTTAATTATTTAAACTACGAAACTATTAACTTAGCCTTTCGTATACTACTCGCGTACTACCCGCGCTACTAATACTACCTCTGTTACCGCTTCGTCCGCTAGTTATTACTATATTTATCATCTTATTCGATCGGGTTAGCTAATACCTTCGTAGCTATGCTATTATTAGTAACGCTCTCCCTATTAGTTAGCGCAAGCCGTACTCACCGACCCCTAAGGGGCCTAGGCTGCCTCTGCCTTAATAGTGCAGAGTACCTGCTCAAAGAAGTGCTACTCTATAGGATATATAACGACCTACTTAGCTTCTACTACTAAGTTAGCTTATTTAATTATAATACTATTATACCTTATAGGGTCCCCTAGTGTATTAAGGAGACCCCTTATAAGGGCTATACGCTCTCTATATATAATAGATTAGTTAATAAAGGAGTAAGATTTATTATTTATATTAATATTAAACTCTCTAGCAAGCTCTTTTACATTAATTATATTAAAAGGTATACCTTATATAGGCTTAGCGTTCTTATATATAAGGTTTAGTATTAAAATCTTTGAGGATTTATTATAAGTTATAGGGATAAGGAAGAGGGAGAGATATAAGGCCCTACTTATAATAGTAGAGCTTTTTATACTTCTATCTATAAGAACCTCTTAGGAAAGACCTCTTTAGTTAAGGAGTTATCTCTTATATAGTAATATTTACCTTACTAGAAGGTCGACCTTTTAGGTTAAGGAGTTATCTTATATAGTAGCTTTTCTAGGCTATAAGAGCCTTAGTAGTTTATTTAGCTCTAACATAATTAGCCCTAGTATAGCGCATATCCAACCTTATATAGTAATATTTAGAGGGTTTACTTCTAAGTAGGAATATATAGGGTTTCTATATTATTTTCCTTAACTAGTAGAGAGTATAAGTTAACATACCTATATAGTATTTCCTAAACTATACCTACGAACTAGGTGAATTTATTATAGTCTTTTTGCAAAGGGGCTATAGCGTAATTCCGAACTCAACATAGATAATTATTTTACTAAATATAATCTTTATTATAATAATACTAAGGAAGTCCTTATAGGGGCTATCTCTAAAGTATATTCTCGCTTAGTCAGTGTTTACTCTATTAATTATAATTAATAAGCGAGTTAATTATAGGGTAATAACATATTATTAGCTAGTAGTAGAGACTCTAATAGCGGTTAAATCTAGTATAGTGCCCTAGAAAACTTCTTTAGAATACCTATTATTAAATATAAATAGCTAAAATAGGGTAGAGGTTCTAAATAAAATAAGCTAGATTAGTAAGAGAGTAAGATTAGAGTTAGTAGCTAGATTAATACTTATACCTATATAGAAAATGGCTTAGTTCAGTAGTAACTTAATGGATTTATTACTATTAACTTAAATATAATATTAATAATAAATATAATAAACTTATAAGGAGAAAGAAGCTAGGATTAGTCCTCTTAGTTACCCTAAAGGTACTACTTAACCTCGCTATTAATATTAAAATTATTTACCAGAGCTTCCTAGTTCTTATTATTACCTTTATAACTAATAAGAAAGTTATCAAACCCTTCTTTAGTAATATTTTAAAAATACTTAAACTTAAACTTATTAAACTGTTAGGTCTATTTATTATTACTATACTTCTAGGATTAGTATTTATACTTATTATAAATCTAGTATCTTCTTAAGTTATTATAGTAGTTACTACAAGGTTAATAGTATAGAGGGGGCTCTTATTAATATAGCTAGTTATAATAATGTCTACTATTATTGTTATAGCTTTAATAGAAGTTATATTAAATATTACCTTAGAATTACTAATTAGTATATATTATATTATATTTCTCTAGATTCTCTTAAGCTATAAATTATATGACAAGGCTTTTATTTATTTAAGATATAATACTAATATTAGGGTATAGAGAATTGTAGAGGTCTTATAAATTGATAGGTTACTTATAGAGAATAACTTTATATTTTTAAATTCCCGAATAAGTACTCTAAATCCTATAGTAGAGGGGGCTATCTCTAGTATTAAATTCCTTATTAAGAGTAGGTTTAAAATAAAGAGGGTTTTAAATAAGATCTTAGGGTTCTTAATAATAGATTTATAAGGGTTTATTTATATAACATTAAGTAATATAATAGTTTTTATAAATCCTTATTAATAATATAGAATCTCTCTATTTTAAAATACTCCTTTATGTATATAACTATCTTAATATATAGTAATAAGAGGTATTTAGTAGTAATGTATTAGAAATAATACCCTTAGGTATCTTTTTTTAACATAAGAGAAAACGCTTTAATATAATACTGTAAGGAGATATTAGCCTCAATATTCTAATCCCTAAAAATAAATAGTTTAAGTTTAATATATCTATCTTATTACTACTATATTTCGGGTTATTATTACTATAAAACTTAGTAAGACTCTTAAGTTAGTATAATAAAGGGATCAACAGGAGTTAGGCTTATTAGTTCTATTTTATTAGTTTCAAAAAGTTAAGACCTCAGATATTATTCTTAGTATTCCAGAATAAAACGGGTCAAATACTCTCTACTGAAGGGAGATAAAGAGCTTAATATATAGGAGATATAAGAGTAGTAGAGGGCTTTTAGTATTATATAGGAGTAGTAATGATAGTAAAGAGAGGGTTTTCATTATCTTAAGTAATCTCTATAAAGAAACTAGGGTCTTAATTATATCTTTTAATAATTATTAAGTATTATAATTTAATTAAATTAAAGCTATCATTAGTCTATATGTAGAAGGTAGATTATTAAATAATAGTAGTAATACTATCCTTAATTTAATTACTATTATAAATAATAAATATAATATTGGTAATCAGGATCTTTTTAAATACTTTAGTAGTTTAGGAGTCTATATACTTAAAGATCTTAATAATATCCTAAAAGTCTTTCTTAAAGTTAGCTTATAGTTATTAACTTTAAATATAATACTTAAGGTACTTATTAGTATAATAAGTGAAAAATCTAGTAGTCTTAGCTAAATTAGTCTCTTCAGAGTTAAACCTCCTAACTTAGCTATATATATTATAATTAATAATAGCTTTTAAGTTTTTAGAGATTAGAATTACTAATTAATATTAAAGTAAAAAGAAAAGAGAGGGAGTAGGAGAGGATTAAGTATTAGTATTATTAGCTATCAAGAAGGAGAGATATAGCCATATTTAGAAGTTATATAAAATAATTAAGCTAATATTTATTTCTTAACTATAAGTATTATCTCTAAGTTATAGCTTTAAGTAGTTAGTTTATATATTAAGCGACCTATAGATATTATTCCTTAGTCTTCTTCCTATTAGTAACTTAATTCCTTCCCTTATATTATATTCTTATATTCCTTACTTCCTTAAAAAGGTAACCTTTTAGAAGGGATTATTTACTTCCCTAAAGAGGGGACCTATTAAAGAGGAATTAGTTACCTTACTACCTTTAAGAAGGCTTCTCTAAAGAGGGGACCTTTTTAATAAAGGGGTTATTTAGAGGGGAGGGTTTAAAATACTTAGTTCTTATTTTATTAGATCTTATTACCTTTAAAGAGGGGATATCTGAAGGAGGGGATCTCATATTTTGTTATTTATAAAAGGTTTTAAAACAGTAGAAGTAATAGATTTAAGAGGAAATAAAAAGGGGGGAGAATTAAGGTTCATGATAATATAATCGATTAATCTAAGTAATTTTTATAAAAGGCTTAATATATACCTTTTTATTTTAGAAAGGTAGGTACTACTAATATAAACTAATTAAAATAGACCTACTAAACCTTTATTATTAATAGAGTAGCTACTAATAAAAAGCTTTTTTAATACTTATTATAACTTAGATATAATATGTATAATTATCTTAAGTAGAGTATAAGTAAGAGTAAAAGAGTAGTAGAGAGAGCAAAATTAGAAAGTAAAAAGTTATAAAGTTATATAGTTATAAGTAGTAAAGTTATAAAGAGGAGGGGTAGAGAAAGTAAGAAGAGAAGGAAGGGGGGGGGGGGGGGGGAGAGAGGGTGGGGGGAGAAAGGGGGAGAAAATAGCCCTAAGTTCAGAAGATTAAGTTTAATAACTATAAATACACCTAATTTAATAGTTACGATAAAGATTAAAGCTGTAATCCTTTTAAAACTTATCTTATAAAAACAATTAGGGCTTATTATATTTAGAAGTTATAAGGTTTAAAGTTATAAACAATGAAGATATTATATTATAATTATAGTTTTAATAAGTGGTTAGGATTAAGGTAATTTACTTTGATAGGTAATTAGAGCTTATTATTACTTTCTCTTATAGTAAGTAGTTAGGGCTTATTACTGTTTTCTTAGGATATTACTATTAGTAATATAAATAGAGGGTTAAAAGTAATAGATTTAAGTATCAAGGAGAGGGTCAAAAGAAGGAGAAGTAAAAAGGTTAATATTAATATTAGAAAGTACTCAATAACGATAAATAAGCTAAATTTATAAAAGGACTGATAAGAAGTTAAAGTTACTAATATAAGTAGTTAATATAAAGTAGGAAGAGGGGAAATTAGTAGAGGGATCTAAATAATTATAAGTTTAATAGAAAGTAGTAAAGTCAATAAATAGAGGATGTAATATTTTTTAGTAATTATAAAAGTAGTAAAAAGTATTAAAAGAGAGTAAAGGTAAGGGAAAAGTAATAACTTCATTAGTATAATAAAGGATTAAAAACTAGAAACTATTAGTATTAAGGTTATAATAGGGTAAACTATAGTTATTATTAATAATAAGGGATCTAAAACTTTGCTTATAATATCTAATTATAACTTTAGAGGTTCTAGGTTAGACGTAGAGGCTAAACTACTAGTGATTGAATTTAAAATCTCTATTAGTATAATAGTTATATATAAGAGGGGGCTTAGGATTATTAAGTAATAAAAATTTTCTCTTTAGTTTATTTACTCTTACTAATCTATAGTTAGTAGTATAAGAGTAAGCTTAACTGCTAATTAGTATTAGTTTTAAAATACTAATATATTAAAGAGAGGGGGTTAGGTATAGTATTAGAATAGCTAAATAAATATAATAAGGTTAACGTTAGAGAGTAGGTAGCGAGGTAGTAATAAGATAGGAAGCTAATAAGGTAGGTTAGATAAGGGGTTACGTAACTACTCGCTACGTCCTAGTTATTCTAACCCGGGCTATAGATCTAAAGCCAGATCTAGTTTACTAGGCGAGTAGGAGTCCTGCCTACTAGGTAAGTAGGCGAATATTCCCAAAGTTATATCATTACTATAAAATATAATATAATCTCTTATATAATCTCTTATAATAACTAAGTCTAGTTTTCCCTTAAGAATAAATAATAATACTAGAGCTCTACTAAAAAGGTTTTTTCTAGTATAAATACCTTTATATACTATTAAATAACTCAAAACAAGTTTTTTCCTATATAGTCTTTTAGTATAATAATCCCTATATATCTCTCTCTCTTAAGAAGTAAGCTATATATATATATATACCTTAAGGGGGGGTATAAGAGATTATATAAGAGATTATACTATATATTATATTAATAATATAAGAGCTATATAATAGAGGCTAATTATATAATATAGTATATTATAGTATTATTAGTACTATCTATACTATGAGAAGAAACCTCTAGAAAGCTATAGAATCTAATAGAGTTTACTAACTTAAATAAAGTTAAACCTTAAGTAGGTTAAAGTTATACTTTTATCTAATAAAAGCCTAAATAAGGAAATAAGTAGGGCAGCTTAATAAGTAGCTTATACAAGTATAGAAGGCTCTAGAAACTAAGGCTTAAGTATAAGTCACTAGCTTATCCCCCTAGAATACTATCTCTCTTACTTAGAAGTTAGAGACTTTAATACTAAGCTATTATATACCTATTAATTCCCCTTTAAGCCATTGATTACGTAACATAACCTAAGAAACCCTAAATATAATAACTCTAAGCCTATATAAAGTATATCTCTTAATACTAATAATATAGCCTCTAGCTATTATATAGTAATCTTACCTATTTAAGTGCAATAGACCTTCTAACTCCGCGCCTCTTAATAATATATATATACTTTAATTACGTAATGCTCTCCTAAGTATAGCTGTACTTATATATACCTATTATATTAAATAGTCTCATAATCTTTAACTTTATACTTCGATAATAACGTAGTTTTCAATTATTTAATAGACTATAGAACTATCGACGTATCCTCTCGCATACTACCCGCGCTACTAATACTACCTCTATTACTGCTTTATCTACTAGCTATATTATTACTAGTAACTCTCTCTCTATTAGTTAGTAAAAGCTATACTTACTAACCCCTAATAAGCCTAGGCTACCTCTACGTTAGTAATATAGAGGACTTACTTAAAGAAGGGCTACTCTATAGGGTATATAATAACCTACTTAGCTTCTAATACTAAGTCCGCTTATATTAGGTATAATAAGATAAGAGGTTTTCCCTCTAGGGGTATTAAGGCGAGCCCTCTTAAGCGCTATATTAAAAATATACTCTCTATATATAATAGTGTTATTAATAAAGCAGTATATTTTATTTAATATATTAATATTAAATTCTCTAGTAATCTTTTATATATCATCAGTATTAAAGGGTATACCTTACATAAGCTTAGCGTTTTTATATATAGGGTTTAGTATTAGTATCTTTAAGTATTTATTATAAGATAGATAAAGAAGAGAAAGAGATATAAAGCCCTACTTATAGTAATAGAGCTTCTTATACTTCTAGCTATAAGAACCTCTTAGGGAAGACCTCTTTAGTTAAGGAGTTATATCTTATATAATAGTATTTATAATACCTTACTAAAAGGTTAACCTTTTAGGTTAAAGAGTTACTTTATATAATAGCTTTTATAGTAGGGTATTACTATAAGAGCCTTAGTAGCCTATTTAGCTCTAATATAATTAGCCTTAATATAGCGCGTATTTGACTTTATATAAGAGATTACTTCTAAGTAGGAATATATAGGGTTCCTATATTATTTTATTATTGTCTTTGTATAAAGGGGCTATAGCGTAACTACGAACTTAATACTAAAAATATAGAAGAGACCACGAGAGACTTTAATATGTATATAATTAATAATACCCGCTCCTTTATTCACTACTGTATTATATGTAGAGAGTATATTATTAATACAGCTCTTAAGAGGGCTCTCCTTAATACCTCTATAAGAGACCTTATAATATATTACTATATTATAGCTTAATAAATAGACTTAGTAGTAGAAGCTAAGTAAGTTATTATATACCCTATAGAGTAGCTCTTGTTTACATAGGCCCTCTATAATATTGAGATAAAGGTAACCCTTTAAGAAAATATTAATAATTATAGCTTATACTAACTACTTTAATATAGAGAGAGCGTCACTAATAATCGTATAGCTACTAGTAGATAAAGTAGTAATAGAGGTAGTGATTAATAGTAGCGCGGGTAGTATATAAGAGAATAAGTCGATAGTTTAATGGTTCGAAAAATCAAGAACTATATTGTTATTAAAGTATAAAGTAAAAGATTATAGGGCTATAGGTATATATAAGTATAACTATAGTTAAAAGAATTATAATTATATAACTAAAGGCTATATATATTATTAGGAGGCGCGGAGTTAGAAGGTCTATTGCCCTTAAGTAGGTAAAATCACTATATAGTAGCTAGAGGCTATATCTTAGAGTAGTTAATAAAGGAGCGGGTTTTATTATTTATATTAATATTAAACTCTCTAGCGATCTCTTACCTCTTATTTACATTAAAAGGCTTATCTTACCTAAGCTTAAAATAGTTATTTATAGGGTCTAATACTACTATAATTAAGGATATATTATAGGTTATAGGGATAAAGAAGCGAGGGAAATATAAAGCCCCACTTATAGAGCTTCTTATACTTCTAGCTATAAGAACCTCTTAAGAAAGACCTCTTTAGTTAAGGAGTTATCTTATATAGCAGCTTTTACGTATTAGAAGGTTTAATAAGATTATTACTATAAGAGCTTTAGTAGCCTACTTAGCTCTAATATAATTAGCTTTAATATAGTATATATCTAACCTTATAATACATAGAGGCTTCACTTACTAATAGTAATACATAGGGTTCTTACATTATTTTCTTTAACTAGTAGAGAGTATAGATTAAAATACTTATATAGGATTTCCTAAATTATGCCTATAAACTAAGTGAATTTATTATAGTCTTTTTTTAAGGGGCTATAGTATAACTACAAACTTAATAAGTACCTAGTAGCTTTTTAAATGAATAGTATTAGGGATATAAATAGAGTATTACTTAGTATTATAAAGCCTTTTACTAAGGTATTAAGGATACATCATTAAGTAGCCTCAAGTTCTAATAGAGACTACGTGTATAGTAAGTAAAATCTTAGCTACTTCTTAATTTCTATCTTAAGCCTAATTTAGTAATTTTAGGGGTAATAAGGAAGTAAAATACTATTAGTCGTTTTATCAAAATAATTTCTTCAATTCTACAGGTATAATAGAAGCTTCTTACTAATTAAGTATTAATTGTTAGCTTTATTTACTTCTAGTAGGCCTATATTAATTTCGCTTTCCTCTTTTCTATTAATAATTATAAAGTTAAGCTTATATAGTAATATTAAGCTTAGCTTAAGATTAATATACTTAAGCGTTCTTTTAAATCCTATAGTTCTAATAAATACTATACTTAGGTTCTCTGTAGCTTATTAGCCTTCAAAGCTAATGGGTCTAAGCCTCTAGTGAGGTAGTAGCTGGGTTTAACTAATTGTTAAAGTGCTCTTTAATATAATATTTATTTTCTATAAGTTATTTTTCTTAAGATATTACCCCAAGATATCATATGAATATTAGCTATAAATACTATATTATATTATAGTATGAATAATACTGTATATATTGTTTATAGAAAGGCCTAGAAGGACTTAGAAACCATGCTCTTAAATAAAGTTTCTAGCTAAAACTAAAAGGGTTTATATGATAACCTTATTATTTAACTAAGCCTAAATAGCCTAAATATATATATATATATATATGATATTATGTAAGTAATTGAGTAAGCTATTACTTAATAGAAGCCTCTAGAAGGCTTAAGATAAATATAAATAACCCTCTTTTCTCCTAGCTAGGTACTTAGAATAAGCAACCGAAAATATACTTCTTTTAATACCCCTATTATTGCCTAAGCAATATTATATCATACTACGTAATATCGTTACGTAATACGCTACTCCGCTAAGAACTTTTATAGCCTACGTCTTTACGCGCCTAGCTATACTATTAGATCTTTATTAGGGTATTTATCTTACTTCTAGTAGTCTTTTAGGTATTATATAGTTAGCTTTGAATATTGCTTAGTAGCATTCTTCAATAAGTTAATACTTAATACTAACTCTAGTAGGTTAAAAGAGGTTCTTAGCGACTAATATAATTATCTAGAGAAGGTCTTAACCTATAGAGATATTATAAAGCTAGTATAAGCGCTTATAGTATATATTTATATTAGTATTATATTAATTAAACTATACTTAACTAAACATAAAGCTATACTTCCTTATATTAAGTTAGAGAAGGGGAATTTATATTAACTCTTAATAGTCTACTTATATATAAGTTATTTATACTTTAAGTTTAATATCTAATAGTTCATTATTATATCCTATAGCTAGAATAGAGCGTTATAACCTAATATCTTTAGTATTATAAAAGTCCCTCAATCAGAGGTCTATATAGCTATTTATAAAAGTATTTCTATTTACTCTAATATTAAGAAGAGCTCTAAAGTAAATATTCTATTCATTATAAATTAGAACTAATTCCTTCTCTAGTAGCTACCTGTTAGCGGAGTAGCGGATTATATAATATTACGTAAGGCTACTTAGGTAATAATAGGGGTATTAAAAGAAGAATTATCCTCGCTTGCTTATTTTAATTACCTAGCTAGTAGGAAAGCAGGGTTATTTATATTTATCTTAAGCCTTCTAGAGGTTTCTATTACGTAATAGCTTACATAATTACTTATGTAACATACTAATTATTTATTTAGACTTTTTCGGCTTAGTTATATATTAAAGCTATTTTTCAAACCCTTTTAGCTTTAGCTGGAAACTATATTAAAAAGTAGCGTTTCTAAGTCTTTCTAGGCCTTTCTATAAACAGTACGTATAGTATTATTAGTAGTGTTAGTATAGTGTTTATAGCTAATATTAAGTATATATTTTGTAGCTATTATCTTATAGGCTTTTAAATATTTATATAATATTTTAAGATTACCTATTAAGTAATTATTATTAGCTAATAGAAGCTATTACTAACTACTAATCTCTTTAATTCTCTCCTAATTGGGAGTTTATTTATATTTAAAGTTTTAGTTTCTAATTAATCTAGAGTTACTATTTATAGCTTTAACAGGTTTAATAATACTTATAATAGTTTTAATCTTCTTATAGGAGTAATACTATAAGGTATAATTAGTATTACTATAAATAAAGTAAGTTCTTTAGTCATAAAGCTTCTTATATAGGGCCTTAGAGATTTGATTCTAGTTAGTTTAAGCTTAGGTAGCTTATATATAGGGGTTTCCTCAATTAGAAGACTCTATATAAGTAGCTAAAATAATGCTTCATATAGCGGTTTAATTAGCTAAATAGTAATTTAAAAGTATTATAATGTAGGCTATAATATAGACTTAAGTATAATGAAACTAAAAGTTAAGAGCGCTATGTATATAGTAAATATAGTACTAATTCTAAAGAGAGATAAGTAGTTTCTTACAAAACTTCTAATACTATTAAGACTCTATGAGGTTAGCTTTATAAGTAAGCTTACTTGATTTAGATATCTTTAAATAAAATAATAGAAGTATTAAGCTTTATTTAGGCCTTATTTAATTAGATTAAGTTAATAAAGATACTTTTTAACTTATTAATTAGCGACTCTATAGTAGTAATTGAAAGTAAGTTATTTAAGAGAACGGAAAATAAAATATTATAAATAGTTCTTTTAAGGTATAAGAGTATATATATAAAGCACTAGGACTTATTATAATACTCTTTACTATTTAGATATATCTTAATATGAAATAGCTAAACATTAAAGTATAGGAATATTCGCCTATATACCTAGTAGGTAGGACTTCTACTCACCTGGTAAGCTAGATCTAGCTTTAGATCTATAGGCTAGGTTAGAATGACTAGGACCTAGCGAGTAGTTATATAACCCCTTATATAACCTACTTTATTAGCTTTCTATATTATTCCTCCCTCGCTAGCTATACTTCTAATATTAACTTCTATATTATTAATTAATTATCTTAAAACTATAAATAACTCTCTCTCTTTTCTATTTATTATTATTATAGATTTAATACTAATTAGTAGTTAACTTTATGATTATACTATTCACTATGGATTAATAAGGTTAAATAAACTAAAGAGATAATATTTACTACTTAATCATCTTAAGCCTCCTCTTATATATGATTACTACACTGTCACGAACAGCGAATAGGCGAAGGTTAATATACTTTTATTACGCTATAGCAAGTAGATTCTATATTAATGAAGGGAAAGGTCTAGCTATAGGCTAGCGTAGCTCTAGAAGGCTAAAGACTTACCTAGAGATTATATAACTTAGTAGTTATATAACCTAAAATTTAGGTAGGTTTAGCCTAGCGCTATATATGACCCTCCCCCCTTTATGAGCATTGTTATCTATAGCAATTAACTACTCTATATATATATAAGGTCCTCCTAATAGTATATTCCTCTCTTCTTTTCCTCTAAAGCTATTATTACGAAGTATATAGCGGTAAAGTCTATCTTTTCTAATCCCCTCTTATAACGCTAGGTTAAATATAGTAAGGCGGGCTTATAGGAGCGTATTTAGTAATTATACTGGGGCGTTATTATTATCTATAGTACCGGGGTCCTTATCTTAGGTAGTAGCTAGAAGCTAGGCTAAGAAGTATTTTAGTAGTCCTATAGTAGCTAGCTTAATAATATAAAAGTCCTATAGTACTACTAGGGCATATTAAAAACTCTTAGTATTATATTAAGTAGAGTTATAGTTATAGCCTTTCTAGTTAGCGGAATATTATTACTATCTATAGTATAGATAGCCAGTAGTTAACGTGATTTATTAGTTAGCCGTGCACTTTTTCCAATATCTATAATAACATCTAGTATTTCTTAACTATAATATATTAAATCTATTATTAGTCATTACTATTAGAATCTCCTAATAATTTGATATCCTTAGAATAAGTTCGTATATTATAACTAGTCTTACTATATATATTATAATGTCTCTAAGCTAGCTAGACTCTCTTTAATAGATCCCCCTCCTTATCCTCTTAAGGTATTAAATATTTATATTTTTATTTCTCTTTTAATAAATCCTTAGGATCCTCTATACTAAGTAGTTCTCTAAGCTAGATCTATATCTTTTTAGCCCTCTAGCGTTTTATAAGTATTATATTTATATCCTTAAGTATATAAAGCTAGTTAATTAAAAGAATAGGTAAGTATACTATTACTATATACCCTTCAATAATTACTTAACTATAGTAATAATTAGTACTAATAAGCTTCCTTAATAAGTAGAGATCTAACTTTTAATAAAGTTAGATTATAAAATAGTTTATTATAAGTTAGAGGGTATTTAAACTACTAAGGTAATAGTATTAAAAGATTAGGTATAAGAGGTATAGGTATCTATAAATATATATTAAGCTTCTAGATAATACAATCTAGATTCTATAGTAAAGTTCTAGCGCCTAGGAATATAGATTTAATATCTTTCCTATTAAAAACCTTATTATAAGCCTAGTAGAAAGTAATAAAGAACTTAGACTTAGTAATATAGTTTATAGAGGCTCGGATAAAGAAGTTAATTTTATTACTATATATATATTTTAGAGGTAAATAAAAGGTAATATCGAATAGCTAGAGTAGATATAATAAATATATTGGTATACTAGCTATTATAATATTATTCTACTTATAGTAATTATTAAATTTAGCTAATAAATAGCTCTTATAGCTATCAATAATAAGTATTCAATAAAAGCCCCTAGTTCGGCTCTTAATATATTTATTAAAGTATTTAATCTAGTTAGGGCCTATCTAACTACCTATTTATCTATTGGTAGTAGGCTTAATAACCTAGGTACTTAGAAAACCTAATTCTATAGTCTAACTAGTAAGGTAATATATGCCCTTAATAATTATAGATAGAGGGATATACTACCTGCTTAAATTAATATATTTAATAACTATAACCTATTTATAGTTACTAGGCTAGATAGACTTTACTTTACTATATTAATTAGTATATATTACTACTATTAGTATAGTAATTATACCTATTATAAAGCTAGTCTTATTAAAATTATAAAGGTCCTTCTCTTAGATTCTATATTTAGTTATTATATTATATAATAACATAAACTACTTTAAAGTAACCTCTAGGTCCCCTTCAAGAGCCCTTCAATAATTATATAAATAATTAAACTTAGTTTTTAGAGTAGGGTATAAGTTCATAAACCGCGTAGCCTATTGCTTACTAATAGGCTTATTATTATATACTTATAGCAAGATATTAGCTATATCTCTTATACTAGCGAGGTGTAAGGGATTAGGATTATGGCGCCGAGCCGGCGCTAAGCCAGCGCCGAGGTTTAACTATATTAGTTAGCTAAGCCCTAAAAAGGGGTGCTATGCGCATAAGTAGCTAGAAGGGCTAACCTGCCTTCTTAATAACAATAAACCCCTATATTACTACTACTCCTTCCTTCCCTAGCCTAGCCTTTTAAGCTATAACCTTATAATTAGATACGTTCTATCTAATTAATAAGTAGCTAGCTCTAAAATAAGTAGTAATATAAGATTAGGCTACTAAGACGTTGTTAGTACCTCTATACCTAATAGGTTAAATAAAGGTTTTACTTCTAAGACCCCTCTAGGGTTAGGGGAATAATAACTATAAGCCCTAATATAGCCCTTATTACTGAATATATTATAACTATTTAGCGCTAAGCTAACTAGAATAATATACTTATTTAGGCCCTATTTATACGCCCTATATTAGTTTCTAAGACCTAGGCTTATAAATATAAATACCCTCTAGTATACTCTTATAGAACCCTTACTAAAGTTAGTATACTAGCCTAAATCTATAATTAGCTAATAGTAATAAAAGATAGTAATACCCTCTACCCTAGAGCTTCTAAGTTATAAAAGATCTATTAGGTACTTATAAGAGTAACTACTATGCTATAAATATAGTAGTTTTATTACTATACTAGCCTTGCTAATCTAATATAAGCTAATTTATCTATATTTACTTATTAAGATTATATTAACCCTAGACTATAGGAATACTAGCTATATAGCCTCTTTAATAGCTTTTAATAAGAACTTAGCTAATAGCCTCTCTAGTTCTTTACTAAGTAGTTAGCAATCTACCAAGCCCTTAAGACCCTAGACTTTAAAAAGTCTTAAGCCTAAGCTCTTATTTTTTAATTCTAGCTTTTACTCTAGCTTTAATAGGGCTTTAAATACTAGAAGTTTAATATATAATAGCTATATGCTATAGCTATTATTATAGTATAGCTATAGGATATATACCTAGAGTAGTATAGCTATAAAGGACTTATAAAGCCCTTAGTACTACTAGCATGAGTAGCTACGCCTAAGCTAGCCCTAAAGAGGGCCCGTTTTAATTATAATAGCCCTAATACCCTAGGTAGCTCCTGCGTAAAGTATAGCAAGCTAGGCTATTATAAGGCTAACTACTAAGCTAATCTATAATATAAAGAGTATTATAAGAAGGGCTACCCTATTAATTAATATTATAGCTATTAGTAGGTTATTAGGCTCTTAGTAAGCTTAAGTAATCCCTATATAAGTATTAAAGCTATATAAGTATTATACTTAATACTAATTATATTACTAATAGGTGAGATTATAGGTATACTTACTATAAGAGGTATATAGATTAGGAAGGATAGCGGTTTTAAGCTATATTTATTAGAAGATAAATAGCTACTAGGTACTTAGGGGATAATAAGCAAAGCTACTAGTATGTAAGTAAAAGACCTAAAACTATATAGAAGAAGCTAGCCTACTAACGCGTAGGTATAAGACCTAAAGCTATATAGAAGATAATAGACTACTAAGTGCCTAGGGGGCTTCTAGCGAAGCTAATAGTGTATAGGTATAAGACCTGAGGCTATATAAAAGAAGCTAGCCTGGTAGTATATAGGTATAAGACCTGAAGCTATGCAGAAGATAATAATAGACCTACTAAGTACCTAGGGGGCCTCTAGCAAAGCTATAATAACTAAGTAAAAGACCTAAAACCCTAAATATTACTAATTATAAGCGCTATAGAGGGTTTAAATCCCTATATAAGTAGGAGTTTTATAGATTAATAGACTTAGAGACTAAGCCCTCTAGAGGGGGGGTTATTATAAGGGATTAGGATTATAGCGCTAAGCTAGCGCTGAACTATTGCTAAGCTAGCGCTAAGCTATTACTAGGCCTCTGCTGAGGTTTAACTATATTAGTTAGCTAAGCCCTAAAAAGGGGCGCTGTGCGCATAAGTAGCTAGAAGGGCTACTTGCCTTCTTAATAATAATAGATCCCTATATTACTACTACTCCTTCCTTCCCTGGCCTGGTCTTTTAGGCTATAACCTTACACGAGGCGTAAAGGAAATCCTCTAGTATTCAATTTAATAATATATTAGAGAAGTATTTGCTCCTTAATTAGATCAAGTTTATATTATTAAGGTTAGATAGCTTCGTACTAAAGTTAGGTATTTATTCTGTTATATAAAGAGCTTTTAGGGATACTAGAGTTCTTCGCTATATATTATTTACTTAGCTTTTAGCCTATAGTATATATTAATTAGATCGCCTTAATAATAAGAAGGATTTTATCTTCTTATAAGTAAATTAGTATTATAGTTATAGAGCAATTATGTATTAAATATAGGAGTAGTTAATAACTAAGCGGGTCTAGGAAAAAGTGCGCGGCTAACTAATATGCGCGGCTAATTAATAAACCACGTTACTTATATAACCTTATATTCTAGCTTATTATGAAATTTAGTAGCAGGTAGTAGGGCTTTAATTTAGCTTAGTAGAGGGTCTTTAGTAGCCTTCCAGAGTTTTTAAGGTAGAATATTAAGTAATAAGTATATTTGTTTAGTAGATCTAGTAACTATATACCCCCAGGAGTAGTAGCTTTAATTAGCTATAAGTTATCCTATAGTATAGATAGCTTTAAGGAGTCTTCCTAGCGCCATTTATCTATTAATATATAGATAGAGTGTCCTATAGCTAAGTTATTAAGCTAGTAATAGTAATTAGTAGCGCGGGTATAGCGCTATTAGACTATTACCATATTCCCTTTAGCGATATCCTAGATAATATAGAGGCTCTATATAAGTCGCGAGGTATTGCTCTAGTTAATTTCTTCCTTTATTATTAACAACCTCTATATATACTAGTCCTAATTAAAGCTTACTTATAATAGGTATCCTTACTTGATTTTAAATAATATAAGCCTTATAATATTATTTAGTAATACTACTTAGGCGAAGTCTATAGCGGGGTGTATTTCGCTCTAGTTATCTTAAAACTAGTTAATTCATAAGTAGAGGTATCAAGTTAGGTATTAGTTAAGAATCTTAGTCTATCTATAAGCTTCTATATACTATTATACTTAGCTATATGATAATACTATAGAGTATATAGAGCTTACTCTAGAAGTAAGAGGTAAACTATGGGCCTCTGTTAAATATAATTATAATAGGGAAGCTAGTATATTAGAAGAAATAAATATGATATAGCTAAGCAATATCCTATATTATAATTATGTTATAGTATAAGAGGGGGATTATTTTCTTTAATAGGTAGTATATTACTATATATATACTATTATACTTATAATAGTTGGGCGGGTAAGATATAAAGTCTATTATAATATCTTCCTAGAGGTAGTCTAATATTAATAAGGGTCTTAACTTACGAAGGGCTTATTTATTAGCTTCTAAGCCTAGTAGTAGGTATAGTAGTTATAAATATATTATTTACTATTAGTAGTTAGCTAGTGCTAATAGTAGTAGTCTTCTAAAAGCTTAATAGTTCTATTCTAGTCTAGATATACTATAAGCCTCTAGGTATAGGTCGTATAGATTAGCTTTATATATAGGTCCTCCTCTTTAGGTCCTATAAGCTTCTTATTTATAATTAGGAGGCCCTCTTATATCCTCTAGCACTCCTTCTTAGTAATAATAAGTATTTTTAGCGCCGTAAGTAATAATATACTAAGTTTATAGTTTAATTAATGGACCTAATTAATAAGGAGGTAGCTCTTTAGCTCTTCCTCTAGCTCTAGGGTGCTTATAATAGGTATCAAGTAGCTTAGAGTAGCTTCTAGTAACTAGTAGAGCTTATTTACTACCTCTAGGGATAAATAAGTAGTTAGTAATAGTATATTTTTATATCTAAGTTAATTCTAGATATAGAAGTTAAAACCTGTTAAGATACCTAACTAATAAGCTTAGTAAATATTAAGGAGCTACTTAGTTATAAAATAAAGTAGTAATTAGTAGTCTATAATAACTTTAAAGCATTAGGTAATGATAGAGAGTTCTATTCGCTATTTCTCGAGCGCTAGATTCAGTACTAGTATCTTATAGTTATAAAAAGGATAATTTATCTTAATTAGAAATATAGGTTTCTAGGAAATAAGCTACTAGGTACTAAAGGCTATTATTGGTTTACTATTAAAGAAGGGTAGTAATATAAATAGATTTAGAGGTATCTATCTTAACTTAGGTTAGTATCTTAAGCTTTTAATACTAAAAGATAGGGGCTAAGGTTAGGGCTTCCTTTAGTATTATAAATACTATTACGTAGTTATTACTAAAGTTAAACTAGGCGCCCTTAGCTATAAGCTTAATAAGTAACTAAGGGACTTTTCTATACTTTATAATAAATTAGTAATAGAAGTTATAGAAACCTAGGAAGGATTAAATGCTATATATAGTAAATAGGGGCTATTAGTCTTTAATTATAAAGACCTTCATAGGGTTAGGGCTAGTCCCTTTAGTAGTAATAATAAACCTAAGGTATTATATAGTTATTATACTAAAGTTATACTTCTTAATATTAGCTTAAAGCCCTACTTAGTATAACTAATTAAGGACCTTCTTAATATATTCCTTATACTAGAGAGGGTCCTCTAAGTATACTAGGATATTATTTATATATAATATATAGAAATTATCTAGATATTCTATAAGTATATTATTTATATACTATTAAATCATTAATATATCGCTAGGCTATTATAGAGCCTAAAGGGTGGAACTTCATACTTATAGGAGCTATATTAGGTATAGAATATTATTAAGTCCTTCAAGGTAGAGTAGATATAAATTTAATAAAATACCTAGTAGATATTAATCTTTATAAATAACTTAGCTTAGCTAATTCGACTTAGTATCTTATTAATTAAGGGTTATAAGCATTAGTCCTTCTTAGTAAATTTACTTAGCTTTCTAAAGTTAATACAGAACTAGAAGTATCAATTAGCCTTCTAAATTAATAGCGTTAGAGATATAAATAGAGCGTTACCTAGCAATAAAAGCCCTTCTTTAAGTTATTAAGAAGGTATTATTAAGTAGCCTTAAGTTCTAGTAGTAAGTACTTATATAGTGGATAGAAAGTTAATAATTCCTTTATACTTAGTTCTAGTTTGATTTAATAGTTATAAGGCTAGTAGGGGGTAAAGTATTACTAGTAGTCTTATCAAAATAGTCTCTCTAGTCCTAGAGATATAATAAGAGCTTCTTATTAATTAAGTATTAGTTCTTAGCTTTACTAGCTTCTAGTAGGTTTATATCTTTTTAATTTACCTCCTTTTTATTAATAATTATTAAGCTAAGCTTATATAGCGATATAAAGCCTAGTTCAATATTAATTTACTTTAGGTTCCTCTTAAATCCTGTAGCGCTAATAAATACTATATTAAGGTCTTTCCTTACTTATGAAGCCTTAGGGCTAAGGGGTTTAAGCCCCTAATATAGAGTTTACTAGGTTTAATTAGCTATTAATATACCTTTTAATTTAGTATTTGATATTTATAAGTTATTATTATACCCTAAGTTCTTAAGCGCGTAGCTTTATTATAAGATCTTTATAGGGGTCTTTATCTTATTTCTAGTAGCCTTTTAGGTATTATATAGCTACTTATTGGTTGTAAATATAGCTTAGTAGTATTCCATATTAAGTTAATACTTAATATTATTTTAATTAAGTTAGAGGAGGTCTTTAATATCTTATATAATTATTTAGAGGAGGCCTTAGACTATAGGGGTATTTCTAGGCTAGTATAAGCGCTAATAGTATATATCTATACTAATATCATAATAATTAAACTATAAGTAACTAAGAACAAGGCTTTACCTCCTTATATTAAGTTAAAGGAGGGGTATTCATATTAACTCTTAGTAGTTTACTTAAATATAGGTTATTTATACCTTAGTTATAATTTATTATATTTAGTATAATAAAAGTCTCTTAATAAAGGGACTATATAGGTATTCATAAAAGTATAGCAATTTACTCTGATATTAAGAAAAGCTCTAAAGCGAATACTATATCTATTATGAACTAGAACTAATTCTTTCTCTAGTAATTTACTATTAATTAGTTATTATAAGTTAATAGAGGCTATTACTAATTGCTAATCTCTTTAGTTCTCCCCTAGTAGGGAGTCTACTTTTACTAGAGTCTCTATTTTTCTACTAGCTTAAAGTTACTATTTATAGCCTTAATAATCTTAATAATACTTATAGTAGCTTTGGCTTTCTTATAGGGGTAATCCTATAAGGTATAGCTAGTATTACTATGAATAAAATAAGCACCCTAGCTATAGAGCTTTTTATATAGAGCCTTAGGGATTTATTTCTAATTAGTTTAAGCTTATATATAGGAGTTTCCTCTCCTAGAAGGTCTTATATAAGCTACTAGAGTAGAGATTTATATAATATTATAATAAGCTAAATAATTCTTAGAGCATATTATAATATAGGCTATAATATAAAACTAAGTAATATAATCCTAGAAGTTAAGGGTACAATTTGTATAATAAATAAAGTACTAGTTCTAGAGGGAGGCGGGTAGCTTCTTATAGAACCTCTAGCGCTACTAGGACTCTAAGAGTTTAGCTTTATAAATAAGTTTAATAAAAATGGCTTACTTAATCTAAATATACTTAAATAAGTTAGTAAGGGTATTAGGCTTTAGTTCTAGCTTTACTACGCTAGACTAGGTTAATAAAGATACTTATTAGCTTATTAATAAGCTATTTTATTATAGTAATTTAAAGTAAGTTGCTTAGGGAGAGGGGGAATAAAACGTTATAAGTAGTTTCTCTAAAGTAAAAGAGTATATACTTGAAGTATTAGAACTTACTATAATACTCTCTATTATTAAGGTATATCTTAATATAGAATAGCTACATATTAAGTTTTTAATACTTAGAGTTAGAGCTCTCAATACTTATAAAGATAAGGACCTTAAGTATCTTAGTAGTCCTTATACTACTATTACTAATAGTTAATAAGGGCGATCTAATATAAACTTAGCTCTTAAGGTATAATATTTAGTTAAAGATTACCTAAAGCGCTATACTATAGTTACTAGAGGGTGGGTTCGCTAGAGGGGGAGTAGTTATTATATTATACTTAAAACGCTAGAGTAAGGCCTTATTAGTATCTTAAGCCTTATCCTACTCATTAGTAACAGTAGTATTATATTAGGCTTAGTTATACTATTCTTAATAGCGCTTAAGTATAATAAATAGTTTGATAGTATTATTAGTAATATAAATATTATCTAAATACTCCTAGAGCTCCTAATTCTTATATTCTAAGTAAAGGGTAGTATTATAGAGTATATAAAGGTTATTACTTATAGTAATATACCTGATATATAGAGCTTAAGACTTAGTACCCTACGTAGCTCTCTTTATAAGTTAATTTTGAATCTAAATAAGAGTTAAGTTAGAGTTATTCAGAATAGCTATATTATATTAAAAGAGTAAAAGTAACCTTCTAGCTTTCGCCTTAGTAATTATAATTAATAAGGAGGAGGTCAGAGAACTTCTATAAGTTAATAATAGCGCTCTAAGCTAGACTCTTATTTCTATTTATATTAAGGTCTGTAAATAGGCCTTTAATAGGCTACTCTTAGCCTCTAGCCACTGCATAGTAATTTTACCTACTTAATTGCAATAGACCTTCTAACTCCGCGCCTCCTAAAAATACATAGCCTTCGGTCACGTGATCCACTAGACAGCCTCACGATCTTTAACTTCACATCGATAACAACATGGTTCTCAACTATTTAAACTATAAAACTATTAACTTATCCTCTCGCGCACTACCTTCGCTACTAATGCTACCTCTATTACCACTTCGTCCGCTAGCAGTCCTCTTGTTCGATCGGGTTAGCTAACGCCTTCGTAGCTATGCCGTCGTTAGCAACGCTCTCTCTATTTAGCGCAAGCTATACTTACTAATATTTAAGCCCTAAGGGGCCTAGGCCACCTCTATCTTAATAGTGCGGAGGACCTACTCAAAGAAGGGCTACTCTATAGGGTATATAATAACCTGCTTAGCTTCTATTACTAAGTTAGCTTATTTAGCTATAAAATTACTATACCTTATAAGGTCCCCTAGGGTATTAAGGAGAGCCCTTATAAGGGCTATATTAATAATATACTCTTTATGTATAATAGAGCAATTAATAAAGGAGCGGGTTTTATTAATTATATTAATACTAAACTCTCTAATAAGCTCTTTTATATTTATTATATTAAAGGGTATACTTTATATAAGCTTAGTATTTCTATGTATAGGATCTAGTACTAATAATTGTAAGGATTTATTATAAGTTATAAGAATAAAGAAGAGAGAGAGGTATAAGGCCCTACTTATCATAACAGAGCTTCTCATACTTCTAGCTATAAGAACCTCTTAGGAAAGATCTCTTTAGTTAAGGAGTTATCTTATATAATAGCTTTTGTAGCACCTTACTAGAGGGTTAATCTTTTAGGTTAAGGAGTTATCTCGTATAGTAGCTTTTACCTTGCTAGAAGGTTTAGTGAGGGCGTTTCTAGGCCACGAGAGCCTTAGTAGCCCGTTTAGCTCTAATATAATTATCCCTAGTATAGTATATATCCAACTTTATATAGTAATATTTAAGGGGGTTACTTGTAAGTAGTAGGAATATATAGGGTTCTTATATTATTTTCCTTAACTAGTAGAGGGTATAGGTTAAAATACCTATATAATATTTCCCGAATTATACCTGTGAACTAGGTGAATTTGTTGTAGTCTTTTTGCGAAGGGGCTGCGGCGTAATTCCGAACTTAATAGGCTACTCTTATTTAGGTTTATTTAGGTTAAAGACTTTTAAGTCCTTATATAATAAGGTATTATAGTTAGGTAGTATAGTATAGTAGTATTAAAGGGCCTTAGTATAAGGCTGTAGGAGCCTTCTAGTATTAGGAATAAGCGTAATTATAGTCTTATAACTAAAGCTAGCTAGTTAGGACTTATTTAGTATATTAGTATAAGGTAGAGGGGGTATACTAATTAATTTTAGGTTAGTTAGGGTATAGATTAGTTAACTTAGCGCTTAGCTCGGTGCTATACTTATATTAGTTAATTAATAAAGTAGCGATAATAATTAATTAAGATATTATACTTCTATCTCTAGAGAATTAATAAACAAATATAGAATAGTATTATGAATAGTAAATAGGCGAAATTTGATATACTTGTATTACGCTATATTCTATAGATTCTATATTAATGAAGGGAAAAGTCTAGCTATAGGCTAGCGTAGCCCTAGAAGGCTAAAGACTCGCCTAGATATTATATAACTTAGTAGTTACTTAACCCGAGATTCAGGTAGGTCTATCCTAGCGCTCTAATAATACTTATAGAGACTACTAATATAATTACTAATAATTTAGCCTCTACTTCTAACTTAAAACCTCTAAAGTTATTATTAAATATTATAAGCAAAGTTTTAAATTTCTTATTATTAAGTTTATAGTTACGCCGCAGCCCCTTTATAAAAAGACTATACTAAATTCAACTAGTCTATAGGTATAATTTAGGAAAATTCTATATAGGTATTTTAACCTATACCCTCTACTAGTTAAGGAAAATAATATAAGAACCCTATATTTTCTATTACTTATAAGTAAAGCCTATATAAAGTTAGATACGCGCTATACTAGGGCTAATTACATTAGAGCTAAACAGGCTATTAAGGCTCAGAAATACCCTTACTAAACCTTCTAATAAGGTAAAAGCTACTATTTAAGATAACTCCTTAACCTAAACGGTTAACCTTCTAGCGAGGTAAATACTCCTATATAAGAGATAACTCCTTAACTAAAGAGGCTTTTCTAAAGAGGTTCTTATAGCTAGAAGTATAAGAAGCTTTACTATAAGTAGGGCTTTATATCTCTCCCTCTTTCTTATCTAACTTATAATAAATCCTTAAAGATATTAGTATTATACCTTATATATAAAAATACTAAGCCTATATAAGGTATACCTTTTAATATAAAGAATATAAAAGAGATTACTATAGAGTTTAGTATTAATATAATTAATAAAACTTACTCCTTTATTAACGACTTTATTATATATAGAGAGTATATTATTAGTATAGCCCTTAAGAGGGCTCTTATTAATTCCCCTATAAGGCACCCTATAACGTATAATAATATTATACCTAAGTAAGTAGACTTAGTAGTAGAAGCTAAGTAGGTTATTATATATATTATAGCGTAGCCCTTCTTTAAGTAGGTTCTTTATATTATTAAGGTAGAAGTAGCCTAGGCTTATTAGGGGAATATTAGGAAGTATAGCTTATACTAATTGCTTTAATATTAAGAGAGTATTACTAATAATAGTATAGCTACGAAGGCGTTAGCTAACCTAATTAAATAAGAAGACTAGCGGATAAGGTAGTAATAGAAGCGGGTATTAGTAGCGCGGTAGTGCGCGAGAGGATACGTTAATAGTTTCGTAGTCTATTAAATAACCAATAACTATATTGTTATCGATATGAAGTTAAAGATCGTGGTTATTAGTATTAATATAATTATGTTATATTAATAGAGCTAAAACGCTAAGATTGAGCTAATACAGAAGATAATTAAGAAGATACTAAGAAAGAAATAAATTATAAGTAATATACTAAAGGGGCTTATATAGCCTTGATTTACTAACTAAAAGCCTACTTTAACTCATAAACTATTACTCAACGCTAGAACCTAACTAATAAGGATATTATTACTCTTGATGAGTACTTATAATAGCTAAAGATAACCCTTAACTAAAGCTTATTATTTACTATATTATTACTAGTTACTACTAAATTATTTATATTAATAGAAAAATAATTTACTAATAATTAAGACCTTATATTATAACTAGTTTATACTATTACACCTATCGATAAGATAATAAGTAACATAATCTTTATAATTAATAGTAATATTATTTATTATAGCTCTACTAAGTATAAATAAGTTACTTATAGTATATTAGCCTTAGAGATCTATACTATAGTCGCTAGTATTAGCCTTACTTTTCCTATTATTTTAACCTTTTAATATGTTACTATTAAGCTAAATACTACTAACTGTATCCCTATAGTAATATATACTAACCTATACGTATTATATAAGTATCTAATGAAACTTAGTACTATAAACGAAAAGAGGCTTATAAGTAGTATCATAGCCCCCTATTAGTTATATAAGGGCTATAAGCTATTTAAATCCCATAGGTTAATAATGAAAATAACTCCATTAATATACTAAGAAAGATATTACCTAATAAAGCGTTATATTTCTTAGTTAGTAGAAATAGATTAATAATTTAAATAGAAAATAAGTTACCTAAATAACAGAAGAAATAATATAATGATAAGTAATTATAAGAAACTATAAAAAATAGAAATAAAATTAAAACTTACTACTTTTGCTTTATTTAAAAGCTAATTATAGCTTCTAATTTATTATTTAATTTATATAATCAAACTAGCTTATTAGGTAATTATTAATATAGAAGAAAAACCACTAGTATAGAAATATTCGCCTACTTACTTAATAAATAGAACTCTTACTTACTTAAGAAGCTAGATCTAGCTTTAGATCTATAGCTTAAGTTAGAATAGCTAGAGCCTAGCGAGTAGTTATATAACCCCTTTTATAACCTACCTTATTAGCTTCTTATATTATTCCTACCTTACTAGCTACTCTTCTAATATTAACTTCTATATTATTAATTATTTATTATTCCTATAAATAACTCCCTCCGTCTTTAATATACCGTTATTAGGTTCGGAGTTATACTATAGCCCCTTTATAAAAAGACTATAATAAACCTACTTAGTTTATAAGTATAATTCGGGAAATATTACATAAGTCTTTTAACTTATACCTTTTACTAATTAAGGAAAATAATATAAGAATCTTATATATTCCTACTTAGAAATAAACCCTCTAAATATTACTATATAAAGTCAGATGCGCGCTATACTAGGGCTAATTATATTAGAGCTAAACGGGCTACTAAGGCTCTTAGAGCCTAGAAACGCTACTATATAAGAGATAACTCCTTAACTAAAGAGGTCTTTCCCAAGAGGTTCTTATAGCTTGAAGCATAAGAAGCACTATGAGCAGGGCCTTATGCCTCTCCCTCTTCCTTATCTAACCTATAATGAAGCCTTAAAGATGCTAGCACTAGACCCCGTATATGAAAACGCTAAGCCCGCGCGAGGCACGCCCTTTAATGCTAATAACGCGCGAGAGATCGCTAGAGAGTTTAGTATCGATGTAATTTAATATACTATTATTAAAAATCTAATAGACAAGGCTAGGAAATTTCTATAACTTAAGTATAGCGCCTTAGATTAGGCTCTTATATCTATTTACATTAAGGTCTATAAATAGGCTTATTTAAGTTTAAAGCTTTTAGGTTTATATATAGAGGGGTATTATAGTTAGATAGTTTAATATAATAATATTAAAGAGTCTTAATATAAAGCTCTATAAGCTCTTTAATAACAGGTATAGGTATAGGCATAGCTGTATAGCTATAGTTAGCTAACTAGAAGTTATTTAATATATTAAATATAAAATAAAGGGGATATATTAGTTATGTTCAGATTAGAGTATGAATTAATTAGCTTAGCGCTTAGTTAGGTGTTCTATTTATATTTAATTAATTTAAAAGGTAAGAGTAATAATTAATTACGATATTATACTTCTATCTCTAGAGAATTAATTAATAATCATAAAATAATATTATAAATATTAGAAAGGTAAAATTCAATATACCTCAATTATACCATAATAAGTAGATGTTATATTTAGAAAGAAAAGGTCTATCTATAGGTAGGCGTAGCTATAGAAAGCTAAAGAGTCGCCTGTAGGTAGTTTAACTTAGCGGTTAAATAACCTAGAATTTAAATAGGTCTAGCCTAGCGCTATAGTAAATCTAGTAAATTTATAATATTTAATTCTATTTTAAGACTAGTAACTAGGAAAAAAAGATCTCTAATAAGGTAGATTCTTTATGTTTTAGGTATTATATAAGTAGAACCTCTATAGAATCAATTTTAAATAGAAAACTCTTATTGAAAGCTATATATATGATTTTATATATTTTAGATTAATTGCTGAAAAGATATAAATATTTAGAGAAAATTCCTTTAAGCTATAATAAGAGAGTAGCTAGCTTACGTATTTAGCTAGCCTGCTTATTCAATATATTAATATTAATATTATATATTTACATAAATAGCTTTAATTAATATTCTATTTAAAGCTAAATTATTGATTGTTAAATTATACAATATAGGGTATAATAAACTAATATATTCATATATTAGTTTTAAAAATCCCTATATATAGATCTTTAATGAATTTATACTTAAACCTAATTAATATAGCTATCGCCTAAGTTTAGCCGGACTTATTTCTGCTTTTATATATATATTATACCCTACTAAGCATTCTAAGGGGTCGATTTAATAGCTAATAACTCTAGTATATAATAATATTACTATAAATAATAGTTATTATAAGATAGGACACTCCTTACTCATATTAGAATAACTACTATAGGGGACATTATAGGGGCCTTTATATCGAATTATAAATACCTTAATATTCTACAAGTATATTAATACTATATAATATACTAGTTATATCTATATATTATAATACACTCTCTTAACTAATGTATTATTAATATAGCCCGCTTTTTTACTCTCTTAAACCTTAAATTTATAGTTATACTATAGTCTCTTTATAAAAAGACTATAATAAATTTACCTAGTTTATAAGTATAATTTAGAAAACACTATGTAGGTACTTTAACCTATGCCCTCTATTAATTAAGGAAAATAATCTAAGAACCCTATATATTCCTACTTAGAAATAAACCCTTATGTAAAGTTAGATATATACTATACTAGGGCTAATTATATTAAAGCTAAATAGACTACTAAGGCTCTTATAGCTTAGAGACGCCCTTATTAAACCTTTTAATAAAATAAAAGCTATTATATAAAATAACTCCTTAACCTAAATGGTTAATCTTCTAGTAAAATATTATAAATATTACTATATAAGAGATAACCTCTTAACTAAAGAGGTCTTTCCTAAGAGGTTATTCTAGCTAAACGTATAAGAAGCTCTATAAATAGAGCCTTATACTTCTCTCTCTTCTTTATTTTAAGTCCTAAGTATACCTATAACTTATAATAAATCCTTAAAGATATTAATATTAAACCTTATATATAAAAATACTACGCTTATATAAGGTATACTTTTTAATATAATAAATATAAAAGAGATTACCAGAGAGTTTAATATTAATATAATTAATAAAACTCGCTTCTTTATTAACTACTTTATTATATATAGAGAGTATATTATTAACATAGCTCTTAAGAGAGCTCTTCGTAATAACCTTATAAGGGACCTTATAATATATAATAATATTATAGCTAAATAAATAGACTTAGTAGTAGAAGCTAAGTAAGTTAATATATATTCTATAGAGTAGCTCTTCTTTAGGTGGGTCCTCTATATTACCAAGGTAGAGGTAGCCTAGGCTTATTAGGGGAATATTAGTAAGTATAGCTTATACTAATTATAATATAGAGAGAGCGTTATGAATAATAATATAGCTATAAAGGCGTTAGCTAAACTAATTAAATAAGAGGACTACTAGTAGATAAGTATTAATAGGGGTAGTATTAGTAGCGCGGTAGTATATAAGAGAATAAGTTAATAATATAGTAGTTTATAGTAATTAAATAATTAAAAACTATATTATTATTAAAGTATAAAGTTTAAGATTATAAGGCTATCTAGTATAATAGGTATATATAAGTATAGTTATAATTATATAACTAAAGGCTATATATATTAATAGGAGGTGCGGAGTTAAAAGGTTTATTATAAGTAGGTAAAATTACTTTATAGTAGCTAGAGGCCTTATAATATAGTGTAGTTACTAGGTAGTTATTATATTATAAATTAGCTAGCAGCCGTTTAGGCCCAGGGGCCTAGCCTATATAAAGTCTGAGTCTTAGTGCTAGCCACTATCTCAGGTAGGTAGGTACTAGACGTGAGGTATTTGCCCTCTTGAGAGTGCCTAGCGGCGTGTGTTCCCATTGGCGCTATCAAATTTCAGCCGAAGACCTTCTTTTACAACAGCTCTCACGCTTCTGCCCGCACATCCCTGCAATCAAGTACCACTACCAGTTCTGAATATGAGGCACGTTCGGCCCAGAAAAGACTGAGAAAAGCACAGTTCAGAGCCACAAAAAAGTGGGTAACTTGAATAGCGGCTGCAGTTATGGTTCGCTGTGTTTGACGGGCAGAAGACTGCATCTGCCACTACCTTACCTTCCTTTAGGTACCTTGGGATACTTCAAGATACCTTATCTAAAGAAAATGTTCTCAGCTAGCCACGAGTCGTCAACAGCCACTATCACAGGCAGCTTCGAAGCCCGGCCGTGCGATCCAGGGGTATCGACAGATAGGCGGACGACCGTGATGACGGCGGCCGGCGGCACCAGTGCCATCGCACGCTGCCTCCGAGCCCAAGAGGGAATTGACGACAGCGCCCTTCTTCCTACGTCGAGTTCTTCATCTTACTTTGCCTGCGTTGTGCATCTTATTTTAGTGGCAGAGATTTTGCCGGCTGGCGTTGGCTGGGTTTGCCAAGAAACAAGCTGTACAGATGCTGGTCGGAACCCAGAATTTAGAATCCAGAAGGTGCACGGAAAACGAGCGAGCTGCATGTCGTCCTGAACACCCCCCGCCAAGTCTGCACCTATCCCCTTCTATACCTACACAGGGATTAAATGCGTTAGTATATTACTTCGCCCTATAACATCCACTAGTTCTATATCTAATTAGCGAACTTTAAGCTAAAGTACTCTATAACTCTTTTTATAGTAAGTAACTTATTTTTTATTATTTTATTATATTTATTACCTTACTCTATAAACGTTATTTATACTATAAGTATAATATTACTAACTACTTTATTTTTACTTTTATAAAATACCCTTATAATACCCTTATAATACCCTTATAATACCCTTATAATACCCTTATAATACCCTTATAATACCCTTATAATACCCTTATAATACCCTTATAATACCCTTATAATACCCTTATAATACCCTCATAATACCCTTATAATACCCTTACTAACTACTTTAACTATATTATACTAGCTCCTCCTACTAACTCTACTCTATCTAGCTATAAAGAGACCTCTAGTAGTACTTAACTAGTAGAGCCTATTTTATATAGTAGAGAAATTCAACTTAGTATTAATACCTTAAAATAGCTATTTTTAAGTAGCTACTGAAGTACTTCTACTAGTAATCATTTGCTAAAGATAATCAGTATGGGACTGCGCTAATGTATTTAATCCGTGTGTAGGTATATTCTACCTAAGGTAAGTTGAGGTACCTTAGGTAAGGCAAGGTATCCATCCTACCTGAAGTATGCTGTATCACTTACTCTCAACACACCCCTTGCCTATGCACTCCTGTGTCCAATCCCAAGACACTTAATTACTTAGTAACCTTTCCCAGGACACTCACACCCTCACCCACTATGCTGCCACGTCTTAAAGGCATCCGGGCTCCCGAACCCAGCTTCTGTTCTGGGCAGACTGTTGTTGTTTCTCTCCATCGTCCCTCTTTGTCTTCCTCTCTCGTATTAGCCTTCTTCCATCCCCCCAGAAATTCGCCTTACTTCATTAAGGCTGTAATAATTCTATCGAATTCATACATTCCCATCAACTCGCCTTTAGAACGCCGTCCTGCCCTCTCGCTCCAACCTGTACGCCGACCATCAGCCTACCTGCCAGAGGCACGAGCCTTCGCGCAAGACGACGGCTTTGAGTGAACGGACGATCTTGACCAAGTCTACTAGAGTATCTTGATCTCAGAGGGTCTTCGGAGCTGGGACTGTGTCCGTAATAAGGATAACATCCGAGCTTCACCTATCTCGCCTGAATATAGGTCAAGGACCGACTGCTCGGGCTCGACTTGGCCAACATTCCATCCGTCGGAAACGACTGTGCGCATCCAACGCTCTTTTATTATCACCTCACTTCCTCTTTACGCCACTTCACCAGACCTCCTCCTCCTCCGTAGCAGAGCATCTCGACGTTTGTGGGCCGCACTCCAACCACCACTCACATACCAATCCTCGGCACAAAGCAAAGAGACAATGTCTGTCTGTTCACTCATTAGGAGGTCGCGGAAACAGGCCAAGGATTACAAGGAGAAGCAGGCAGAAAAGGCTAAAGATGCACCTAAGCAACCCTATCGTCACGTCCCCACTCATGCTGCCGTCGACGCTCTCTCTGGCGCACCGGCAGGTGCCAGGCACGAGGATCGCACGAGAATCGTCGAGGAGAAACGGAGGAGAAGTGCCATGGCAGCAAGCGGCCCGACCAACAGAATGGCCGGTCCAAGTCTCCCACGAGTCTCCAGCAGCCTTTCCCACGTTACATATCCTGCCGCTCATGCCAATCCAGTCGGCAACATGCCCAGAGCCTACAGCTACAGCGGCGTCCCTCACCTGGCGCCCTGGGAGCAGCGAAACATCAAGACTCCTTCGGTCTATTCCGTCACCGACACTACCAGAATTTCACTAAAGGGCAAGGAGGTGGACAGGTCGTATGAGTCTGGTCGCAACAGCCCTTCATCAATCAAAGGTGGGTTTTTTGTCGTCATTTTCATGCCGTAACTAACACGTCATCCTCATAGCTGGATCGCCCGTTGGTAGCTCGAGTGAGTATACGAGTTCCCAAGAAGACTTGGAGATCAAACCTTCTCGGCATTTGTCCATGCCTCCCCTCATGAATGGCGCCGAACTGCCTCGCAATCCTGCTGCAGCGATTCACGCTCATCGTCTACACCCCAGTTCTCGACGGGCTTCGGATGCGTCGGACAAAGATACATCACTCAAGGCATCATCACCCACAGACAGAAGCAGACCTCCTCCATCAGCGAGAGGCTTCGGTTTCATCCCGCCCATGCTTCCCCTTCCGCCGATGCCACTCGGTATCCCTGTGACTGGCCAATCGTCTCCCCAACCTGTGCTGTCATCCTCGGCTTCAACTAGGTCATCGACCCACGGATCCTTCTCCTCTTTCAACTTTAGCATTAACGCGCCTTTCTCAGCCCAAATGTCGGCCAGATCATCTGCTGCCACCACTCCCGGTGCATGCGTCACCCCCGAACCAGTCTACGAGTCCGTCGCGGAGGAGGAGAGCTCATCTTACACCTATGCTCCGGCAGTCACTTCGGCTCCGTCAGCCCTCAAACAAAAGGACCGCCGAAACACATCCATGTCCAAGGTCACTCGCTTCACAGAGTTGGAGACGATCGATTCTCACACGAAGCAATCGCAGATTTCCAGCATGCGTTGTGACCAGTCCCGCCAGTACACCCCGCCCCAACTATCAAATGAAGCCATCAACAAAGCCGTTGCTGTCGAGATGGTCACGGCGGCCCCTGCCGAGCTGCTCTCGGCGCCGAAGTCGGGAAAGCGCCTGTCGAAACAACCAGGTTCTAAGTTGACTAAGAAGAATCGTTGGTCAACGAAAGTTTCCCCAGTCGCGGTGTGAACGCCAACCGAACGACTCGTGCACAATTACAAAGCGCACTCGAAAGTCGATTCTGGGGAGAGGGGAAGGGGGGAAAGGGTGATATCTTACCAAGAGTAGACTCTATAGAGTCTACTCGTCACGATGCAACAACTGAGACAAAGAAAACAGAGCGCATTTAGCCTCCATCCCTCCTCCCTCTCCCTGTCTTATTAATTCGAACGCAATTACTGCCGCTGGGCTTCAGCAGCACCTGTTTTTCATCAGGAAACGAACAGGACTGTCCATTCATTCAGGATCAAGCGACAGGATGGGATTTGACCGGTGCTTTATGACGACCTTATCATGACTTACTTTATACCGACGGGATAACACTGACAGACTACTTTTTACCCCATTACCATCTGTTGATTTACTACGTCAGGAAAGAAGCCGGCCGGCTTGGAAAGCTTGTCTAGTGGCCGTGCCGTAAGTATCTCGGTTCTCGTCTGACGTCGATTTGTCTCATCTTTCTTGCTTATAGATGAAGATCAGACAAAAAAACAAAAAAGAATTCGATGAGAATGAGAAAGACAACAGAAAATAAAAAGGCAAAGCAGTCTTCCACTCCATTTCCAGCCCAAGTGATATTACCCGTCCGAACGGAGGGCGGCATGAGTCTCAGGATCCCTGGGCTGCGTCGCAAGAACCGTTCTTAAGGTTGGGTACAGCTAATTGCACTTCGACTCACCAGTCAAACAAGTTTTACTTGTCTCACAGAACCGAAGGAATAGAAAAACAATAGTATCTTAGTTCCCTCCCCTAGTATTAAGTCGACCCCTTAGTGTGCGCGGTAGGGCGTACATACGCGCAAAAGCAGTAGTGTATTCAGCTAAATTAGGCGATTTCTATATTAGCTAGTTTTCAATACGAATTCTATAAGAATCTTTATATAGAGACTTAATTTAAGAGTTATACATTAATATATTAATTAGTTCATACGTTATAGAATATAAATTAATAATTAATAATTCAATTTCTATATATAATATGAATCAAAGCTATCTAAATAAGTTTATAATATTAAATTTACTATAATAAATCAGTAAATATTAATATTTCTAATACTTCTAGAGCTGTTAACTGCTTAATTAGATTAAATAAATAAAATAATTAGCTCTTTTAGAAGAATTGAATTTAATATAGACTTAAATTAATAAAGCTATTAAATCATATCAATTGAGAGAACATTGAATAAGAAGATATCAAAATTATTTCAAAGACTCATTTAATAAAGTTAAAACTTTAGAATTACCTCTAGAAAGTTAATTTCTTAATAATAAATATTTCTATTAATAAAAGAAGGTATTATTAATTTCTATAGTAGTTATTGTTTCAATAAACTTTAAATCCTTAATTTCCATAGAATTAACGTTAATTATGTTATTTAATAACTTAATAAAGCAATATTAGTATACATATAAGATATATATTATAATAAGCAGAAATATACTAAAAAGAATTAAAGCTTTATATAAAGTTATAATTTAATTTAAGAATTATATTTAAGAGATAATTCATTTTGAATACTACTAAGTCTATTATACGTTTAAAAGCTTAATTAATAAGTTTACAGTTATATTATAAGCCCCTTATAAGAAAGCTATAGTAAATTCACTTAGTATATAGATATATAAGGGACTAGATACCCAGACTAGAGAAGCTGGAGACGCCTTAGCTAGCATAGGCTGAAAGGATAGAGAGGCCTATAGGTCTAGGGCATAGAACCCTTATAGCAAAGACTTAGTAAATACTTACTAAAGGCTAGAAATAAAGGATCTTAGAAGAAGCAAGTAAAAGTAATATAATAATACTAGTCCTACTTTTTAGGTACTTCTACTATTAGTTTAACCTAACTATAGCTCTTAGCCTCTTAATACCTTTATAATTCTTTTGCTTCTACCCTGCTTTAGGAAGGTTAGTAATAATAATAGTACTATATACCTAAGCAACGCCTACTAATTAGGCTAAGGAACCTATACCTAATATTCGCTAAGAGTAGAGTGAAATAGCCTATATAAACCTATATAAGGCAGCTAACCCTAGTAAGTAATTAGAGGATAATATAAGCTAATAAGGGGAAGTAAGAAGCTATGCTTTAAGCAAGGCTAGGGGCCCTAAAGAGAATAAGCTACCTATACTAAACGCTTATTATATAGATAATAAGTATATATATAAAAATAGGGAATATAAGACCCTTTCCTATAGACCGGATAGGCTAATAAGCTAGATATCTATAGCTGCAGCTAATAAGCTAGCCTAAGCTAGAGGGCTAGATAAAGCAACTAGCTAAGTGCTAATATAGCAGATTATAACTATAATAGCTAACTAGTATAAGCTAATTACTACTATATTAAGCAACTAAGCTCCTACTAAGCGATTGCCTAAGGTTTATAAAAAACCCCTATATTATAATATAGCGCGCCTTACTAGTAAATCTATTAATATAATAAGAGAAGATTAGCTTATTATAGTTAAAGAGGCTTATAAGTATTACCCTAGCTGCTCTAATAGCTAGTATATCTAGTAGGCTTTAAGTATAATAGAGCATACCCTATAAATAGAATAGTAGAATTATTAGCAAATGCTTATAGATAAGTTAGGGAACTAGGTTAACCCTAAATAGGAAGACTTTAGAATTTTTATAAGAGGGTAGTATATTATACCTAAGCTCTAAGAGTAGAACTATTATAATACTTTGAGATAATACTATTAAAAGGATAATAAGAAACTAATTATATATTAGGCTTAATAAGAGTCTATTAATTAAGCACTTAGCAAGCTAAGTATAGGTAATATAAAGGTATATACCTTTTTTAGGGCCTTATTAGGTTCCTAAAGGATAAGCTCTTTAAGTAGGATATTAATTATATTAATATATATACTATTACCCTATATATATAAAGATTATAGGAGATTATAGAAAGGAGATATATAGCAATATCTATTAGCTATTCTAAGTTATAAAAGTAACCATACTTAGGCTCTCTAGACTACCCTTATAAGAGTAGCTTATAACCCCCTAGGTTAATAGACTTAAGGGATTGCTACCTAGAGACCCTATCCTAGAATAACTACTCAGCAGCTACCCGCGCAATACCTAGCGCTAGTAATATATCCTCTAACTCCTAGGGACCCTGATACTATAACTATAAGAAGTATAGCTATATCTTCCCTAACTATATTAAACCCTATATATAGCTAATAGGTAGCAACTAGAACCTAAACCTAAGATAGGGTAGGATAAGTATAATTATAGCACCCTATATAACTAATACTAAAGACTTAGGAAATAAGTAGGTATAGATATAACCCCGAGGGGTACTACGCTTGAAATTACCTTAGTTTTAGTAGAATAGACTATTAAAGGATAGATATTAGCACTCTAAGTATCTAGCAAAGTTAAAGTAGAGGTTAATATAGATATTTATATAGTAATAGATATTATATAAGAAGATCTTATTAAGAGGCTCTAATTAAAAGAGGCTACTAGTATTATAGACCCTAAATTAGTAGATTTCTAGGGAAGGCCTATGCCTATAGGTAAGGTCTACTAGCTTATATTCTTTCTTATAGATAGTTAGGGTTACCTATAGAAGATTTGGTAGGCTTTTATTATAATCCCTTACCCTAAAGGAGCAGGAGATATCCTTCTATCTAATAACTTAATAAAATAGGAAGGTATCTATATAAATACTTATATATATACCTAGTTATATAATCCCCTCTTACTTGCTAAGCTAGAGGTAATTATCCAAGAGATTATAGAGAATAGCTAATAAGCTTATATTATATATCTAATAGGTGCTATAAGCCCTAATAAAAAGGATATAGAGACCTTAGGTAAAGATTCGCTAGATAATAAGCAGGAGAAGAAGATTCCTAGGGAACTTTAAGACTTTATTAACGTTTTTAATAACGAGAATATAAAGAAAGTTCTAAAGCTAAAGGGAGTAGTATACTATATTAAACTAAACCCTAGCAAGGAACCCCTATATAGACCTATATACCTTATATGAGCAGAGTAGTTATAAATACTTGCTAAGTATATTTAGGATATAGAAGTAATAAGCTATATATATTACTTAACTAGCTCTATAGGAGCACTAGTGCTATTTATACCTAAGAAGGATAGAAGCCTATAACTATATATAGAATATAGAGGACTGAATAAAATCATAGTAAAAAACTATTATCCTCTGCTATTAATTAGCAAGCTTCTAGATAGACTTACTAGAGCAAAGTTTATTTCTAAGATTAACTTAAGTAAGATATACTACTAAATTGCAATTAATAAAGTAGATAGGTAGAAAATAGTATTTAGAATATAATATAATTACTTTAAGTATATTATAATACTATTTAGGCTTATAAATACCTTAGTAACTTTCTAGGCGTATATTTATTAAATATATGCTAACCTTTTAGATATTTATTATATTATATATCTAGATAATATTCTAAGCTACTGAGATATAAGGGAATAATATACTAAGAACCTCTATACTATCTTATATTACCTAAGGGCTACTAAGCTATTTATAAAACTAAAGAAGTGCAACTTCTACTAGATAGAAGTAGATTTTCTAGGGTTCTATATTACTAAAGATAGTATTAGAATAGACCTAGATAGAGTCTGAGTAGTTGCTAAATAGCTAGTACTAAAGTCCTTTAGAGATATCTAAGTATTCCTTAGCTTCTATAACTTCTATTATAAGTTTATTATAAGATATTCCTATATTATAACCCCTATAAGTAGCGCGCTTAAGGGAAGCTAGAATAGCATGAAGTTAGGAGCCTTTACCTAAATAGGGGAGATATAGACCTTATTTAAGATACTTTAGAGAGCATTTACTAAAGCCCTAATACTAAGATATTATAACCTAGCGTTAGAAACTAGGGTTAAAACTAATATATCTACTTAAGTAGCATCTAGTATGCTCTTATAGAAGCATAGTATAGTTTAATACCTAGTAGCTTTTTAGTTAAGGAAGCTCTTAGATATAGAGAGGCGCTAGGCTATAGGGTAATAGGAACTCCTTGCTATTATAGAAAGTTTAGATTACTAGGCATAATACCTATAAGGACTCCCTGAGAAATTTATAATACTTATAGACTATATAGCGCTAAAAAGAGTACTTACTATACCTGCGCGGGATATTTATAGAAGACTTATATAATAGGTTTACTACTTATTAGCATTTAACTTTGAAATCTAGTATAGGTTATGGGTTACTAATCTAGTAGATAGACTATTATAACGCCCTAACTATATAGTAGAAGATGCTAAAGTAGATAATATACTTCCTACCCTTAGAAAGAAACTTAGGCTTATTAGCTAGCTTTTAGTAATAGATTGCTAGTATATTACTAAGCTTAAAGGAACTATAGCTATTATAAGAACTTATATCTAAGCTATCTAGTAAAGCATATAAGAACCTTACTAGAAGGCTAGCTCTAAGGTTAAGGGATCCTTACCCTTAAGTTAGTACTACCCCACGATAGGTACTAATAAGCTACTATATATAAGTATATATATTAGCGCTATTACCCGCACAAAAGCATATGCAGGTGCTATACTAACTGCTCTATAAGAGAATAGCAATAGGCTAGAGGACTTAGGGGGAGCTAGGGTTACTATACTAGAATAGTATATCCTATATGCTATAATAAGGGAGCTTATTTAAGATAAAATAGCTTATATACTATAACTAGGCATAGATTTTAAATAGATAGTTAGAGGACTATAGGCTAAAGACTACTTCTATAGAGATATTATAGCTAAGGTTTGCTCTAGGGAATACTAAGAATATTAAGTTAATAAGAATAATATCCTTTAATTTAGAAGAAGACTTATTATCCTAAAAAAGGGATCCCTCTGCTATAAAATCCTAAAGAACTACTATAACACGCCTAGATTAGGGTATATAGGAGTAAATAAGATAGCTAAGCTAATCTTATAAAAGTTCTATTAGCTATATTTAATAGAGGATATATAGCGATAATACTAAGTACCTACGCTACTAAGAGGCGTGCATACTATAGCATAAGCTACATAAGCTATTATAAACACTAGAACTATTAGCATACCTATTCTAATAGATTTCTCTAGACTTCTTAACTAGCTTACTAAAAAGTCGCTAAGATAATAGAGTTACTTATAATATAATTCTAGTAGTTATATGCTAGATAACCAAAGTAATATAGTTCTTAGTAATAACTAAGCAACTAGATACTATAGGTTTAGCAAGGATCTTATATTAAGAGATTAAGTACTAATATAGTATACCTAAGGCTATTATTAGTAACTAAGATAAACTAATTAGTAGTTAGTTCTAGTAAGACTAGACTAAAGCCTGAGATATAGAAGGGCGTATCTCTACTATATAGCATCTATAGATAGATAGCTAGATTAAAAGAATATACTAAACCTTAATTATATATCTTATAAAGTTCAGTAAAAGCTTATATAACTAATAGGTAATATAATTAGTTAAAGCTGAATTTTTATATAATAATAGCAAATATATTACTATTAGCATATCCCTATTTAAGGCCCTTATAAGATATTACCCTCAAATAGTTAACTATTACTTACTAAATATTAAGATCAGGACCTAAGGGGTTAATAAAAGGCTTAAGAAGCTAATAGAGGTTTACTAAAGAATAGCTAAGAATTAGTAATATATAATAGAGGTATAAGCTAAGAATATAAATATTAGAAGAAAAGCGTAATTATATAATATTAGAGATATTATAAGACTCTTAATAAAGAACTTCTATTTTGCAAAGAGTTAGCAAAAGCTCGCCCTAAGATTTATTCTTATACTAGTTATAGAAGTTATAGGCTCTAATGCTTATAGAGTATAACTTCTATAGAAATATAGCAGAGCGTATAATATCTTCTCTATTGCTCTGCTTAAGCTATAGTATAGCTAAAAGCTTATTAAGGGATAGCTCCTAGACCTTAAAAAAGACCCTAAAGAATAGGAAGTTAAGGATATTATATTATAGAGGGAAGCGCTAATAAGCCCCCTATATTTAGTTAAATAGAAAGGCTAGCTAGTAGAGTATAATACCTAGGAACCTAAAGAATACTTAGCGAACGCTTTGCAAATCCTCGCTAGGTTTAAGAAATAGTAGTATAAGTTATATTATAAGTAGGATAATAAGTAGTATAAAATAATAAGAAAAGTTAATTAACTATAAAATAACTAAAACGCTAAGGGAAGATCCCCCCTAATAAAAGTAATATAAACCCTATAGGTATCTAACCTTATGCTACTATAGAATTCTACTATATATTCGCTAAAGTTCCGCTAGCACTACTACTTATTATTATTATTACTATTACCCTCTTTATTATTATTATCCTCGCTCTCCTCCTCTAAGCTATTACTAGTAGTATTACTATTACTATTCTAACTATCGCTCTCTATAGTATTATTAGAGTTACTATCCTCTATAGCTAAGGACTTATCCTCCTTGCTACTATAAACCTAGTACTACTAAGCTATTACTAAGTTATTACTAACCTTCTAATAAGAATTAGATTAAGGCGCGGGGCTACTACTAATAATCTTAAAGATAGTAATAGGAGCTTAGTAATAAGTATTATAAAGCATATAGGAACCTGAAATCTTTAAGAGCTCTTATAAAGAAAGCGTAGATATATAGGTATTACTCTTTAAAAGCTATATTATTAAGATATTAGCAAGCTTATTAAGAAAGGTAGCCTACTTAAAGATATAAGTCTTATTATATAAATAAGTAGGGAGAGTATTATTAAGCTATATTATAATCTCCTTAACTAAAACCTTATCCTTAGCCTAATAAGCTACTTATAAATATATATTAGATTAATAAAAGGGTAAGACTAACTATAAGGTAAAACCTATCTTAAGTAAAACCTATAAATACGCCTAGGTATATAAAGCTATACTCTCCTTTATACTTATAGTAAGGAGTTAGTTCTTATAGTTCTTAGTACTAAGCTTAAGACTAGCGGGGTTTACTAACTAGTTATAGAGGTATTAGAGAAGCTCTTACCCCTACTCTATAGCTATAAAGATATAAAAGATCTTATGCTATTAATACTAGCTAGTAGTAATTATATAGATATAATACTTAACCTAGTTCTAATAGAAATAAGTAATACTAATAAGATAAGTAGGAATCTAGAGATAGGAAAAGTTAGCCTATACCTTCCCTAAATAATCACTAAACTCACCCTATAGTACTTAATACTATAAACCTAGTATAACTTATATATATAATTACTATTATATTAATAAGCGCAAACGACCTAGGCATTCTTAGGGAGCTATAGCGCGTAGCTAATATAAGGTTTGCTACTACCCGCCTAGTTATACTAATAGTTGCTATTACTAAGCTTAGCCTTAGTAGGGCTATACTTAGTGAGGAGTTAGCTAATAAGGCTCTTAGTACTTATAATAATTAAGGAAGTATTAAAAGATAGGAAGGATCCTATAAAGGGTCTATAAAGGCTTAATAAAGGGCTTAGATAATATAAAAGTAGTTATTAGATAATATAGTATGAGTTGGGTTAAATTGCCTATGCAGCCTGGCTATCCTGCCTATATAGGGCACTATAGCGCCCTACTTCAGCTTAACTGCAGCCTCCAATTAGCTAGATTTACCTAATAATTAACCGAGTTATTTAATTATTTAAAAAGACTATAATAAATACGTTTTTAGCTAGTTTCGCTAATTAATACCTAAATCGCTCGAATCTAACGTCTTTTCGATTAATACTATTCTTTCTACCTATTAATACTATTCTTTCTACCTATTGCCTAATCGGGCTAATTACCCTAGTAATCCGATAAATCCTATTCGTCTAGCCTTATCCTCTATAGGCCTAACTAGCACTCTAACCTCTCTAAGGCTAAGGAGCCTCGCTAGCAAGGTCTCTACTACCTCCTCTACCTCTACTACTACGAGCCCGGCTATTATAGGGTCTACCTTAGCCTCTGCCTCGGGGCGCTAATATTAATATTAATAGCGCTATAGCACTAATAATAAAGCCTATATATTATCCTCTTAAGCCCTTAAGTCCTCTAAAACCTTATTAAAGCCCTAGTATAGCATCGGGTTATCTTCTCTCTCTTAGTAAGATAGATCTTAGGCTTAGCTTGCCTAGGATACCTAGGGGCAGTTAGCTTCTCTTCCTAGGGTTCTCACTAGGGTCTATAATAGAAGCAGGGCGACTAGTACTTATAAGCAGCTATTACGAGGCTAGCTGCAGCCTGTAATAATAATTAGGTTAAGTATATGCTAGAGGGGGTCCTTATTGAGAAGGTTATTTATTAAGTGCTATTATAGGTAGTAGTAAAGATAGGAGAGGCTCTCGTTATATTATAAGCAGGCCTTAATTATATAGGAATAGGGTAATCTAAATAGGTAGTAAACTACTATATATATGCCTCGTTCGGGATCTGCTTCTTTAGCTACTTATAAACTAATTAGTACTAGCTAGCGATTAATTTAAGCGCCTTCCTAGCGTAGAAGCTATATATATTGCTTATCTAATCCTTCGATTAATTATTAGTACTAAATTCTATAAGTTAATAGTTCTATTAGTCTATAAGATTAGTTATATATATTACTTTTTAATTATTAATTATTTATTCTCTATATTTAATAAGGAAATAAAGATTAGTAGTCGAATTAAATAAGTAGCTCTTAATCTCTTTATAAGACCCCTCTATATATAAAGTAATATATAAGCTAAAGTTAGTATACTTATTAATATAGCAGGTAACGAACTCCTTCCGGAAGGGTAGGTAGGTCTCTAGTATATAGTTAATATAAGCCTCTTATGCCTCAAACTTATTAAATATAGTCTTCTAGCCCTCCTCGAATAGAGCTTTCGTAATAGCGTAGATTATAGTCTTCTAAAGTATTATAAAGCTATTAGAGCTATAGGGCATATCTTATAAGATAGAAGATATAGTAACGGGCACCTTTAATATAATACCTATAATAAGCTACTAAAATATAGGGTTAATATATATATCTTTATTAGTAGTAGGCATAGGATCTTCTATATTACTAATCTAGTGCTTCTTAACCTCGAATTAGATATTCTTATTAATATACTAAATATAGAGCTATTACTAAACGCTAAGCTAGATATTATTAAGGGTAGTCTTAAGGGCCTTCTCGAAGTTAATAAGAATAATATAGAGTAAGTAAATAATACTAAGATTAATATATAACTCCTCGAGGTGCTTAATTACCTATTAGTATACCTCTCTATCCTCCTTATTAAGTAAGTAAAAGCTAATATTAAATATAGTACTAATATTAGTAATACTTATAATATTTATTAATAGCATACCGAAGCGATTAGTCTTATATATATTATTAAGCGATAGGATAAAGGGAAATAGCTTATATATCTACTTATAGTGCAGGTAGGTCTAAAATAAGCTATTAAGGTAGCTATTGAGTTACTAAAAGCAGTAATTTATATAATACTATTTAAGAAGGCGAAGGAGGGCCTGCATAAGCATATCGCTACTTAGGATAGCTAGCTAGGTATATTGCTACTCGTTCTTAATATCTTAACGCTTCTAGGGCTAGTCTAGGTAGCGCGCTGCTATTAGAGTAGTTGCTAAATAACTGCTTAATATTATAGTTCGAAAGATCTCTTGAAGTTCCTCGCACTAATTATTAGAACGCTTCTAATACGAGGGATAAGCGGCGTTATTCTAAGAAGGCTTATAATTATACTAATCAATCCTTATTATAAAGAACTAGCAATCTTCTTAGTTTTTATAGTATATAGCTTTAGCTAACTAGGGGTAGTTAGTTTTATATAAGGTAGTAGCGTAGACTTAGGCTATATTAAGTAGATTCTAACTACCTATATTATAATAGAGATCCTATTGCTAAGGCATGCTATTTTTATAATTTAATAGGTAGCGATTAATAATTATATATCCTTAGGTCTTTGCTTAGCTTATAATATTATTAATTAGCTACTTGAGAGTATTATAGCCGATCTTATCGCCTATTATCGCTTCGAGAGGCATTATAGCGATATTATTTTAAATAAGCTAGCGAGGGTAGTAGTAATAACGAAAGATAAGTAGAAAGGCGATATTAATATAGTATAAAAATCGCTAAGTTTAAAAAAAAATCCTAGGTTAATTCTAACTAATAAGAGACCGCTATTGAGGGCGAGGTGGGGCGCTATAGTGCCCCACACAGGCAGGATAGCCAGGCTATACAGGCAATTTAACCGGTCTCTATAGTATAATAAGGAGAGAAAAGAACTAACCCTAGGGCGGGAAAAAGCTATTATTTTATAGATAGCTAGAGAGACCTCGCTAAACTATTATAAAAGTAGATATAACTTTAGATAGCAAAGAATAGTAATTATTTACTATAGTAGGTACTACTTACTAGGAAGTAGATATAGTGAATTAGTAATAGTAGTTGCTATCTAACCTATTTAATAGCCTCGTGATATGCTTATTTAGAAGGGGGATAATAGAATAAAAAATAAAGTTATTATAAGGGTATAGTATAAGAAAGTGCTTGCTAGATAAAGGGCGAATAGTAGGAGAATAAAAACGAAGTTATTATAAGGATAACTATTCTCTTTGTGAGGTTTATAGCCTATAAAAGGCCAGGCCAGGGAAGGAAAGAGCAGTAGTAACGTAGGGGTTGGTGTATTATAGAAGATAAGTTGGCCCTTCTAGCTACTTGTGCGTATGGAGCCCTTTTTAGGGCTCGGCTGACTAATGCAGATACACCTCGGCGGAGGCCCAGCGCCGGTTCAGCGCCGGCTCGGCGCTAACTCGGCGCTATAATCCTAATCCCTTATAATTACCCCCCCTCTAGAGGGCTTGGTCTCTAAGTCCGATAATCCATAAAACTCCTGCCTGCGCGGGGATTCGAACCCTCTGCAGCGCTTATGATTAGTTATATCCGGGCCTTCAGGTCTTTCACCTAGTTACCACGGCTTCGCCGGAGGGCCCCCGGGCGCTCGGCAGCTCTATCGTTATCTTCATACGCCTGCGCAGGGATTCGAACCCTCTGTAGCGCGGTCCGGGCCTTTGGGTCTTTTACTTAGTTACCTTAGCTTCCGCCTAGCTTCAGGCTTTTCCCTATAGCTAATAGGTTTTATATACCTATATAGGGATTTAAACCCTCTATAGTATAGTCTCTAGGCCTTTAGGTCTTTTACCTAGTTATCTTAGCTTCTGCTTAGCTTCGGGCTTTTCCCTATAGCTAGCAAGCTTTATATACTTACGCAGGGATTCGAACCCTCTATAGTGCGGTCTCTAGGCCTTTAGGTCTTTCACCTAGTTACTATAGCTTCTGCCTGGCTTCGGGCTTTTCCCTAATAGCTAGCGGGCTTTGCCTACTAATCCCGGAGGACTTAGTAGTAGTTTACTTATCCTCTAATATATATAGCTCGAAGACGCTATCCTCTGCGATCTATATACCTCTCCTAGCAGGGATAGCTATAATAGCTTTAATACTTATACGGGAGCCGCCCGGGCCTGCCGAGGGCCTAGCAACTCGCTAGTAGAAATAATACTAGTTAGTAAGGTAGCCCTTCTTATAGCACTCTTTATACTATAGATCAGCCTAGTAGTCGGTTTCGCAATAGCCCGGCTTGCTGTACTTCGGGCAGGCGCCGCCTGGGGTATTAGGGCTGCTGCAGTTAGAACGAGCCCTCTTCGGGGCTAGCTTAGCGGTAGCTATAGCGCGTAGCTGCTATATATCCAGAGGGTATTGCTATCTTCTATCGCTATTAGCTAATCGCGGGTTTGGGCTAGTATACCATCTTTAGCAAGGATTCTACAAGGGTACGCCGGAGGGCGTTCGTATTCACAGGCCTAGGTCTTAGGGACCGGCGTAGGGCGCGCAGATAGGGCCCGAATAAGCGCGTCGTTCTAGTCGGCTTAGCGCTGAACGGTCGCGATAAGTTCGGTAATAAGGGCTACGTCGGGGCCCGTAGTTTTAGAAGTAAAATTTTTACTTAGCTTATTGGGCGTAGAGGCGCTAGCGACGCCTTAGCAGAGGCCTGATCTTATACTACTACTTATTCCGGAGCTAGCTGCTTATATAATTAGGTAGAACTTATCTAATTATAAGGTTTATAGCTTATAAAAGGCTAGGCTAGGGAAGGAAAGAGTAGTAGTAATATAGGGGTTAGTTATATTATAGAAGATAAGTTAGCCCTTCTAGCTACTTATGCGTGCGGAGCCCTTTTTAGGGCTCGGCTGACTAGTGCGGGTATACCTCGGCGGAGGCCCGGCGCCGGTTCGGCGCCGGCTCGGCGCCGTAATTCTAATCCCTTACACTCTTTTAAAAGAAAATAATAGGATCCCTTTAGAATAGCTTAGAGAGAGGGTATAAAAAGGGGCCTAAAAAGAGAGGAACTATAAGGAATAGGATTATAAGCTTAGCTATTATATCTATAACTCTAAGAGCTCTATTATTAGTAAATATATAGCAGATAGTTACTACGCTAGATAATAATAATAATAAGTAAAGGACTAGGATCTACCCTAGATAGCTAAGAAGGATAATAATAGAGGGCTAACCTATAATACCTGATCTTATAGTAGGGATTACTATAATTAGAAGGGGGATAATTATAAGGGACTAGATACCTAGACTAGGGAAGCTAGAGATACCTTAGCTAGCGCAGGCTAAAAAGATAGCGAGGCCTATAGGTCTAGGGTATAGAACCCTTATAGCAAAGACTTAATAAATACTCGCTAAAGGCTAGAAAAGAGGGATCTTAGAAGAAGTAAGCAAAAGTAGTATAATAATACTAGTCCTACCTTTTGGGTGCTTCTACTATTAGTTTGACCTGACTGTGGCTCTTAGCCCCTCGATACCTTTACAGATTAGTCCTAATTATATACCCCTTATTCGTTATTTAGCGCGTTATTTAGAGAGTTAAAAAGAGCTACCTCGTTATTAACCTTTACCCCTTAAATAAGGTTACTCTCTTTAATATATACCCCTTCCTAGACTAGGATAATATCCTTAACTACTTCTAAAGAAAGGGATAGGTAATAGTACTTGATACTACTAGCTTTTTTTATTAGCTACTTATATATTCTAAGTATTATAATTATATAGCTATTATCTTACTCTATAGTATTCAGGTTTCTAATATTATCTTAATAGGGTTTAAAAGCTCCCTAGCTTATATATAACGCTTTATAGATAACCTACTCTATAACTATTATAATATTATCTAGGCGTATATTAATAATATTATGATTTTTAATAGTATTACTAAAGATTACCTCCAATATATCAAGATAGTCCTCTAGCTTCTTTAAGCTAGCTACTTTTATATTTCTACTAAGAAGTTATTTACTAGCTTTATCTCTATTTAGCTTCTTAGCTATATTATTAATACTACTGGCACCTTATAGATTAATAACTATATTAAGGCTTTTAAGTAGCTCGTCTTTCTAAGTAACCTCTATAACCTTAAGAGATATCTTAGTATAGCGAGTTAGCTCTATTATAATATATTATAATTTAATATTATTATAATACCTCTTAACTACTATAAGATAGTACTCTCTACTCTTCTCTAAAGTAAAGATAAGCTATTATAAGGCATAGCTAAGTAAACATAGGCCTATTACCTTTCTAAGGTTACCTTTAAGCCTATAAAGGAGGAACTTAAGTTATAAAATGCTCTATAAGAGAACCTCTACTACTAGGTAGCTAGGTATTACTATAACCCTACTAAGAATCTCTTTGTTAAGCTAGATATATATAAGGGCGGGTTTAGTATAATAACTTTCTAGCTATAGAATAAGCTTAATAATAATAAGATCGACCTTACTACTTTCTAAATAACTAATATATACTCTATTTTATTCCTCTCCTAGGTTATTATACTTACTAAGTAGTAAGTCTAGGCTACTAAAGCGGAAGTAGCTAGTATTATATAAGCTATCTAGAAGCTCTATAAGCTTATCTAGTCTAATTACTAGCTTATTAATATTCTTACTAATTATATTATTATATATAGTATCCCTATATATATCTCCCCTAATATACTTAACCTTATAAAAGCGAACTTAAAGCTTATTAATATAGCTAATCACCTTTGTTAGTTCTACTTTCAAATTATTTATATACTAGGGAAGCTAAATATTATTTCTAATACTCTTTTCTAGCTACTACTCCTCTACTAATCTAGCTAGGCCTCGCCTTTCCCTAAATTTAATTAACTATAGATATTAATAATAGTATTACTAAGTATATAACTATGTATAGCTTGCTTAACTTCGCTAGGTTTATTAGCGCTAAGGCTATAGGACTTACTATAGAAACTATTATCTATCTTAATATAGAATTCTCCGCTTAGATTAGAAAATCCTATACTAATAATATCTAGTATAGCGCTATCCTCTACGGTATTACTAATAATAACGTTAAGTATTATTAAATAGTAATACCCTATATTACCCTTAAGGAGGAATACTATACTATAGCTAAAAGCTACTACCCCTAGCGATTTTAAGTATAACTATAGATCTTTTATAATAATCTCCTTTTTTATATTAACTCTAATAATATAGAGAGGCTTTATATTCCCTGTGCTATTATACCTAATATCTTCTAACTTATATATAATAATAAGTATTATTTTAATACTAACTATATCCTTTATAAGTTAGTAGGAATATAGTTTTATAATAAGGTAAAAGCTTATTATATATATATCTATTACTACCCCGGTTATTAGGAGAATATGGTTAACTAAAAACCCCCTCTAAGTATTCTATAGCCTATCCTTATAATACCCTATTTTTATTATATAGTAATTATTAACTTTATTATAGATCTACTTCCTATACCTTCTATAAGTACCTTCTAGGCTATATTAGGCTATAATACTCTTGACTACCTTATAACCTAGATATATAAGTTCTCTAAGAAGGAGCTATTAATCCCTAGTAATAAGTAGTATATTATAAAGAACTAGGGGCTTATATCTATCTATTTCTAGCTTATATATAACTAGGGTATCCCTATATATATTATTAGTAATTATAACTTAAAATCTATCTCTATGGTATAGAAAGCCATCTTCTCTACTCTAAAGGTTAATTTCCTCCTTTCTACTATATATTACCCTTAGACTAATAGATAGAGCGAGTAGACTAATTAGATTATTAAAATTACCCACTAGTATTATATATAAGTAGATGTAGATACCCCCTAGGTTAAGATTATTCCCTCCCTCTAATATAACCTTAATAATACACTATTAGTATTCATTAGCTAATCTCTAAATAAGATTATACTAGGCTTCTATCTTAGGGCTATTCTTAATATAGTAATTACAAGTCTGCCCCTATAGAAGCTATTAATATACTTAGGCATACTTATTAAGAGGAGGTAGCTAGCCTTATTAATACTACTAATAAGATTTGCTATTAGTATTATAACTATTACTAAATAGATATTAAATTCAATATTAGCAATTTAAGTCTAGGTTTACCTTAATAAGGGTTATTATTTCCCTAGCTACTTAAGGCATAAGTAGTTCGCTACTTAGGTAGGACCTTTTTATATCCTCGCTAAGGTAAACCTAACTACTTATTAGCTTAATCTCTCTATAGTATAGAGGATCTACCTAGTTCTTAATATAATATAGCTCTATTATCTAGCTAGGGGGCTAGATTTATTTTATTAAATACTAGTACTCCTATAGCTTATTATTATTAATACTCATAATAAGTATAAAGTAAATCGCCTTATTAACTAATAGATTACTTAGTATAGGTACAATCTAATTATCTACTACTTTATTAAGTAGAAGGGTTACTTTATGGCTAAAAATACCTAAGAGCTATATAAAAGCCTACTTATTTATACTAGTAATATAATTAAAACCTTTAAGGAGGCTATATATCTCTATACTAATAAAAAGTAGGGATATTAATACTATACCTAGCTTATTACAGGGCCTCTTTGAATATTATAATTACTCTTTTTAAAGCTATATATAACCTTATTATCTATTATTACTCTACAATAGTTCTCTTTTATAAGAATAAGAGAGTATTATACTAGTCTTTATTAACTACTAAGGTATTACCTTCTTATACATCCTTATAATAAGATTATTCTCTATAATAATATACTTATGATCTATACAATAGATATATATTATTATATTAGCTTTTGCTTTATTTTTAGCTTACTTTTGAGCTAGCTTTTTATTTTAAGCCTAGTATCTTCTACTTACTTATATATATATTAACTCTTACTTTTTAACTTACTTAACTTATTTATAACCTCTAACCTTTTTATTATACTTATAACTTTATATATAATAATACTAATTTTTTTCATTTTTAGCCTTTTTATTTTTCTCCTTTTACTTATTTTTCTTCATTACTCTCTTATTATCTTTCTTATTATTATAATATCCAATTAATACCCCTCTAATACTCTTACTAGTATTAATAACGCTCCTTAGCCTAGTATTATTATTCCCTACCTCTAGAGTAATATTCCCCTCCTAGAGAGCAATTCCTTTAATTTTAATAACTTAATCTCTAGTAGTCAAATAGATATTAATAGCGCTATAAATACTAGCTACTATCTTATAAACCCTCCTACTAGCCCTATAAATACTCCTACTAGCCCTACTCTTACTAGCTCTACTAGTTAGAAACCCTAGTAGCTTAATATTACTAACTCCAAGGGGGAGAGCGTTCTTAATATTATTAATAATAATATTACTAATAATAATAATAATAAGGATAGTAATAAGGAGGTTAAGGTTAGTAATAATAATACTATAGCTACTAATACCTAGCTAAACGTTCCTAAGCGCTATACTAAGGGCCCTATTACCTCATATTACTAAGCTTATTACTTATAACCTCTTTAACTACTTTCCTAACTCTACCCTCTAAGCTAAGGTTAATACCTACCTTACTAAGCTTTTTAATAGCTACTCTATTATTATTCATATCTCTTCTAACCCTATAGTTTACTATATTTAGAGCGCTTATAAATACGCTATAATAGTAATATAAAATAATAATACTTTTATCTACCTTCTCCCCTTTTATATAGCTATCCTTACTATTTATATTTCTTATTACTCTAGTACTTTTAATACTAAGATCGCTAGCGCTCTTATTATCCTTAATTATGTAAACCTTATATCTCCTATTACTATCATTAGCCTCTAGAGCGTTTATACTATTAATAATACTATATATGCTATTATTACTAAAGCTTATTATAATATTACTACTATTACTAAGACTATTATTATTACTAATAAGCGTATTAATAACCTAAGACTAGCTTTTATAGCTTATTCCCTATATCTCCACTCTTAAAACTAAGGTTAAGGCTCTTAGCGCTATAGGGTAGGGTAATATTACTAACTACCTTACTAATATTAAGAATAATATAGTTACTAAGTAGGTCCTAAGTAACAAGATTACTTAGACTACTATAAAATTAAGCTATAATATAGAAGCCCTTTATACTAAGGTTATTCGCTTTTACGCCCTTATTAGTAACTATAGCCCTACTCTTATTTCCCCTACTATAGTCTATATTACCCCCTAGAAGACTATACTTAAGAAGAAATATAAATCGGATAATATTAGTAATATTTTTAAATAAGGAACCTATAATATAGGGAATACTTATAGAGGAATAGAATTATTTACTACTAGGATAGTAGCTTTTCCTATTTAGGGGTACACATTACTATATAATAATATATAGTTATTATTATATAGTATCTATTACTTATAAATAATACTAGTAGAATAGAATTTAAGAGACTAAGTCTTTTATATTAAAATAACTTATACTTATATTTATTACTATTTGCTACCTTATTATTTCTATTTGTTACTATTTTACTAAACCTCTCGTTACCCTCTTAGTATAGCTATAGGTATACTAAGGATATGGTTATATTTTCCCCTCTACTTATATAAGTTATATAATAAACTAAAAAGGTCACTCTAATATATTATTTATTACTTGAAATTTATCTCTATTACATTAGCAATTTTTCTACCTCTCTTTTAACCTTTATAGCTATGCTAATAATAATTAATAAAACCCGCTCTCTTATTACTTACTTTATTATATATAGAGAGTATAGTATAAGTATAGCCCTTAGGATTATTAATACCTCTAGAGGGGATACTTAACATTATATTATAGCTAAGTAAGTAAACTTAGTAATAGAAGCTAGGTAGGTTATTATATACCCTATAGAGTAGCCCTTCTTTAAGTAGGTCCTCCGCACTATTAAGTAGAGGTGGCCCTTATTAAAGTTATAAATATTAGAGTTTATAATATTATACTTTATAATTATATATATTATAAGATAAAACTATATATTTATTATTTTTCAATCTTTATATTAGGCTCTCGTATAGTTATACTTATAAAAAAGCACGTCTAGAGCTATAGTTATTACTTAATAAAGTTTTAAGCTTATTACTTTCTAACTAGAGGTATATTATAATTAGTAAGTAGTTAATTAGCTATATCTTCTATATTATTAATCTCGGGTAGAAATAATCAGAAGTTTAGGTTAAAGATATACTTAACTAGCTTCTCTTCTTCAACTATAATTAATTTTTTTAAGTTAGGTATAGTATTATATCTTAATAGAATACCTTTTAATCGCCTTTATAGAGTTATTTAAGGGACTAAGTAGATCTTTATAGCTAGGCTTATAGGAAGTAGTAGGTCCCTTTATAGAGCTTAAAGAGTAAGGCTAACTTAGACTTCTTAGTTTATTAATTATATAGTTTTTAGTAGATCAATATATATTAAAGTTAGGAAGTTCTAGAATCTTAGTTTAGCAAGCTACTTGCTTATAATAGCTACTCGCTCATTAAGCACGTTATGGTATCTCCTAAATTAAACTTATAAACTAGGTAAATTTATTATAGTCTTTTTATAAAGGGGCTATAGCATAATTCCGAACTTAATAGGTTTATATATTAGTAATATATAAATAAATTTATTTTATAGAGTTATTTACATAGCTTTAATAAGTATTTTATATGAAAGTTAGATTATTAATTATTAAGTTATACAATATAAGATATAAAATAATTAATATATCAATATTGTTACGGGCTACGCCACTGCTGGCGTCTGGGCGGTGCTGCAGACCCTAAGAATTCTGCCCTTAATAACTGCTCTCGCTTAACGTTCGCCCTATATCTGCTTTTCTATTGCACGGGGAACTTCCTAGGAAACTTCCCTTCCTTAGCTTAAATTACTATAATTAAGGCACCCCTAAGTTAAATAAACCCGGGCTAGCCCCTTATATATCTAAGCTCTCTCTCTCTCTATACCCGCCTTGCTAGTTATATAATATAATAGATAGCAGGTAGAAAACGGAACCTGCTATACCTATAGTAGCTAGTCTAGAAGTACTACTAATAGGTAAGGAAGCGTTTAAAGCAATTTATATAGCAATTAATAAGCTTAGTAACTAATTTAATAGCCTAATAACTATATAACAGCCTAATATTAAGCTAACTGCAGAGCTCTAGCGAGATATAGCGGGTAGCTACGCCCTAGTATTACTAATACTAACCCTATAGCTAGATACTACCTAGGAAGCAGGCAGCGCTTAGTAATTAAAACCCCTTCTTACCCCCCTAAGTTCGGAGGAAACTATAATAAGTATACTATATAGGTATAATAGATATATAATAAAGTTAGGATAGACTAGGACTTCTACCTAAGCAATTAGGAGGCTTAGTATCTTATTAACTCCTGCCTAGAACCTAAAGTATAGCTAGTAGTTATAGCTTTCTATAGCTTAGGGGGTAGTAATAGCTTATTCGAGCTAGATGCCTTCTTAATATACCTAGACTATACTTATAATAACCCTAATATTATAAGCAAGGCTCTTAGAAGACTCTTAGAGCTTTAAATAAAATATAATAAAGCCTTTGCCCTATTCCTACCCCGCTTTAAATATGCTATTATAGAGGTAAGTAGTATAATATAGCTAGATAGTATCTAAATTAACTACCTATATAGGGTACTATCTTATAAGCTCCTCGACTATCTAGTTAACTACCTAACCCCCTATAAGTATGCTAAATATATTAGCCTTATATAAGATATTATATAGAAGCTAGAGGGATTATATTATATTCCTAACGCTTCGCGCTAGCTTATAACTTTTAAATTAAGAGCGTTACCTACTAGAGTAGATATAAATAGGGATATTAGAATAATAGGGTTAGTATATACCTCGCGCGAGGGTATAGGCGAAGGTCTTATTAAAGAAACGCGCTACTATTTTAAGTATAACTAGATTAATTACTTATAAAGGGATTATTAGAAGGCTAAGAAGTTAAAGGATAATCCTAGAGTAGTAAAAGCTATTAAGGAAATAATATATTTAGACTTAGGAGAAATTAAAGGCGAAGAGGACCCTTCTAACTTAGGAAATAAATAACCCTAGTATAAAATCGGGTATTAGGGATAATACAGGAAGAGCGGGCTATTTAGGAATAGTTCTAGTTAGAACGTAATATAAGCAAGCTTTCTATAATATTAGTAATTAGAGTTAATAAAAGTACTTCTACTAATGCTTTAATAGACTATAGATATAATATCTATATAATAATAAACTACTAGTACGCCTACTGCCTCTATTTACTATATATTAACTACTAAGCGTAGTAATTGCAAGGCTTTACTAATAACTTAGCTTAAGCTATAGCAAAAGGTATAGCTATATTATACCTCGAGATTAGAAGCTATATATAGCAACTCTTTACTTATATAATAAAAGGATTAGATATTAACCTCTTCTTAGGGAAGCTATAGATAGAATAAAACTATATTATTTATAATATAATAGAGAAGTAGGTATATCATAAGAAAGCGGGGGTTATTATTACCCTTTAAAGATAGGAAGAACCCTAGAGAGTAAGGGAGATCTAGGAAGCCTACTAACTTAATACCGCTTTATTTATAGCAATCTACTAGAGGGTTAGCAAGAGTTAGCTATCTAAGTTAGAAGTAGGAATATAAGTAGTAAGCCTAAGGGATATTAAGAAAGCGCTTGAGGTAAAGAAACTAGAAGACTACTTAGAGAAACTATTATAATATATTTATAATAAATTCGCAGAGCTTTTCGAGCTAGCTATATTATACCTCCTACTCCTAAGTTATCCTAGTATAGATTATAAAATCTACCTTAAGCGCAATACCTCTAGCTGAGAGGCGCCTTTACCCTAGGGACCCCTCTATAGTATATTAAGAGAAGAGTTATTAGTATTAAAAAAGATACTTATAGACCTATTTAATAAGGGCTTTATTTAAGCAAGCAAGTCTCTAGCTAGTATGCTTATACTTTTTATTAAGAAGCCTAGCAGAGGATTATAGTTTTATTATAACTACTAAGCGTTAAATATAATTATAAAGCGAGACTATTACCCCCTACTTCTAATCTAAGAGACCCTCTAGAGGGTTAGTTTAGCGAAGTAGTATACTAAACTAGATATAGTAGTAGCTTTCTATAAGATTTATATAGCAAAAGGGTACTAGGAAAAGACTGCTTTTCGTATATAATATAAGCTCTTCGAGTAGCTAGTCTATCTATTCGGATTAATTAGAGCCCCTATAACGTTCTAATAATATATTAATAGCACGCTCTAGGAGTTCCTTAATAACTTCGTAATAATATATATTAATAATATATTAATCTATAGCAGCAGCTCCTAAGCAGACTATAAGCAGAAGGTATATAAGGTTCTCTAGGCCCTCTAAGAGGCTAGTCTTAACTTTAACCTAGTAAAGTATAAGTTCTCTATAAAAATAGTAAATTATATAGGATTTATTCTAAAGGTAGGTAAGGGTATTGCTTATAATATAGAGAAAGTATAAGTAATTATCAAATAGGAAGCACCTACTTTAGTAAAAGGATTGCAAAGTTTCCTAGGGTTTGCTAACTACTACTAAATATTTATATTAGAGTACTTAGGGGTTATAAAACCTCTTACCCTCTTAATAAAGAAGGGAGTGCTATTTATCTAAAGTAAGGAATAAGAAGATATATTCTAGGTACTTAAATGCTACTTCTGAACTATGCTAGTACTATGCTATTTCGACCTATAAGCCCTAATTACTATTAAGATAGATTGCTTAGGGTTCGCTTTAGGGGGGGTGCTAACTTAAGAAGATGCATAAGGATAGCGCTATCCTATTGCTTTCTACTCGCAGTAGCTAACCCCTGCCTAATATAACTACCTAATTTATAATAAGGAGCTATTAGTAGTAATTACTTATTTGAATATATAGGGTACCGAGCTAAGAAGCTACCCTAGGTTTAAGGTCCTTATTAATTATAAGGGCTTTGAATACTTTATATAAAAGCAATATTTAATAGAAAAACTAAAGTTATTAAATAGAGTAGTTATTAAGGTATAATTTCTACTTAGAATATTAACCTAGTTACCTAGTAGCTATATCTAATATGCTCTCGCGCTGCGAATAGGACGCCCCGAAAGGATAGGAGGATGAATAAGAGAAAGGGAGAGTAATATAGATAATCCCTAACTCCGCCCTAAGTAAGGTAAAGAGGATAGTAATAGTTAAAGCCCTTGCTATAATAGTATTCGAGGATCTAGCCCTTTAATATATATAGAACGAAGTATAAGCAGAAGATAACTAGTATTAAGGGGCTTATTCTATAGTAAAAAGGGGCGACTAAAGCTTCCCTCCCTAGCTAGGCTTAAAACTATAGATCGCTAAGTATAGTTAATACCCTTAACTAATTAATATTTAGAGACGGGATCTAGGTACTAGGATTAATAGATAAAAACTACCCTTAGAACGTGCTTCAAATATAGTTAATTTAGAAGTGCTATGACTTAGTAATAATAAGCTACCCTAGTTAGAATAACACCCTAGCTATCCTAGCCTAGCAATACTTCTAGCTAGGGTAGTCCTCTATAGTCTGCTAGTTCACGAGAAACTATAATAGCTATAGGCGTAGAATGATTTAGTAATAAGCGAAACGCAGGCTTCTTCAACCCTTACTAGTAGTAGAATAGCTATATTACGATCTCGCTATAGATTTTATTATAAACCTCCTATATATAATAAAAATAGGGTTAAGATACCTCTAGGTAATAATTAATAGGCTCTCTAAGATAATAACCCTAGAAGGGATACCTTCGATAGATATAGAAACGTATATAGAACGCTTTATAAACTACTACTACTAATTCTATAGTATACTAAAGTCGATTATTAGTAATAGGGGTAGTAACTAGATAAGTTAGTTCTAGCGATAGTTCTATGCGCTTATAAAGCTTAAATAATATTTAAGTACCGCCTTTTACCTATAGATAGATAGAGTAATAGAACGTTTTAATTAAGAGATCTAGGTAGTCCTGCGGATAATAGTTAACTTCGCCTAGGATAACTAGGAGGTTTACTTACCCTCTATTTAACTAGCGATTAATAGATATAATATAGCTATAACGGGAGTAAGCCTATTCTTCTTTATCTATAGATACTACGTCGACCTAGTATTAGTTATATAGCCTATACTAGAGCTATTAACCTTATGCGAGTTAGCTACTAATAAGTTCGTTAGTAAACTAAAGATAACTATAGAGTTAGCCTAAGTAGCTATTACTATAGCCTAATAGACTATAGAATAATTAGCAAATAGTAAAAGGATACTAATAGAACGCTATAAAGTAGGCGATAAGGTCTAGCTATTACTAGCTAACTTTTATATAGAGAGACCCTATAAGAAGTTAGATTAGCTATACCTAAAGTATAAAGTAATTAGAGTAATCTTACTAACTATAGTTAACTTAAATATTCTAAGCAAGGTTTATAATTAATTTCACGTTAGCCTGCTATGCTATGCTACGAATAACCCCCTCCTAGGCTAAGAAGTTAATAATCCCTAACTACCTCCGATTTTCGAAGATAGAGAGGATAAATAAGAAGTTAAGTTTATTCTAGCTATATGCTAGAAGCATATAGGTAGGGGTAGGCGTTATAAGTTATTAGTTAAATAGATAGGATATAGTTAGCCTACTTAAGAGCCCTTATAATTACTCTAAGATAACTAGGTAGTAGATAAGTATAAAGAGAAGTATAGCCTGATAAATAAGAATAATAATAACCCCTAGTATATTATACTATAAGCTAGATAGTAGTTAATAAGTAGGAGTAGGATAGAGGGATAGTAGCTAGGTAATTTATAATTAGAGGAGTAGGTAGAAATAGGAGACTTTATTATAGCTTAAGGCTATAAGGAGGTAGAATAAGACCTAAGTAAGCCCTAAGTAAGCAGAAGGTAGGTGGATAATAGGTAAGTAGAAACTATAGATCTAGGAAAATAACCCCTTACTCCTCCTATTCTTTATAAGTAGTAGTAGTAATATTAATAAGCTAAGAAAAGGGGTTAGATTATTAGGAATAAGAGAAAAGCGGGAATAAGATAAACCTTATAAAAGATCTTAGCTATATCTAAGTAAGCTTAGGCGAGGTAATATAGCTATACCTTATTAGGCTTAACTAGGAGGGAAAATAAGATAGTAATAATAATAGAAGTACTAAGGATAGGAGCGACTAGGGAACTAGCAGAGGGTATAGGGGAGGTATCTAACTTAATAGCAGCCTTAGTAGTATGCTTTATAGTAGTATAGGTATAGACCTCGTAGTTCTAAATAGAAGTAGTATAAAGGAGCTTTATATAAGCCTTGATCTATATAGGGAGCTATAATTATTAGTAATAACCCTAAAATATAGGAATAGCAGAGTCTTACTAAGATCCTCTTATTAAAGCTATAGTAAGTAAAGTAGTCCTAGCTAAGAGAAGCGAACTCCTCTTAATAGCAAATTATACTAGGGTAATTCTAATAGAATATTAGCTCTATAGAAAAGGAATAGTAGGGAAGTAATACTTATATTAATATAGGCATACTTAATAGCCTTATTAGAATAATAGATATAATAGATAACGTTACTTATAATATAGTTAGTCTTATAATAGTTAAAGGGCAATAGGATAGCATACCTCGCTTAATAATATTATAATAAGCTATAATATTACTAGGCTTCTTAGCCTTAGTTATAATAGATATATACTTTAGGTAAGGGACCTCGTAAAGAGGTCTTTAGGTCTTATCCTCAGGGATATTACTAAAGATAAGCTAGTATAAGTAAGGATCCTAGTAGAATATTAGAAGAATACTAAACGAGTAGAAGATAATATATTATAAGGGGCTCCTAGCTAACTAGGATATAGAGGGGATTATTTATAAGATCAAAGTTATTAAGGGCGGTCTCCTTATAGTTAGAGAAGCTAGTAGAGGTAGAGTAATTAGAAAGCAAGCCCTTAATAAGAGGAGGAGACTCTATCTCCTTATTAGAGTTAGGGAGGGGCTACCTAGGGTTAATTATAGCAAAACTATAGAAAAAGAGCAGGTAGTAACTTATAGGAGGTGCTATTATAAAAGCAAGGGAAATTAGATTAATTAGACCTATATAAGTTAGTAATTAATAGGGGTTTAGATATAATAAACTTATACTAATATAGACTAAGAGTATGCTAAAAATGCTATTAAAATAAGAAGTTATTAGCTAAAATAATATTATAATTAATTAGTTAACTTATGCTAGTATAGGTTAATAGGAGGAGGAAAAAAAAAGACGAAGCAAACTAGGGGTATGAAAAATCATATTATTATAATTATTTGCTTATAGGGCGCGGAGCAGCTAGTAGCCTAGATTAATATCGCTCTAGACTAGCTCTTAGCCCGTACTTAAACCTATAACTTATATAAGGGCTAGGAGGAGGGGGGGGGGGCATATATTATAAGCTATGCTATTACTAGTATCTAGGTAGTACTATAAACCCTAAGAATTCTACCCTTAATAACCGCTCTCGCTTAATATTCGCCCTATATCCGCTTTTCTATTATATAGGGAACTTCCTAGGAAACTTCCCTTCCTTAGCTTAGATTACTATAATTAAGGCACCCCTAAGTTGAATAACCCCGGGCTAGCCCCTCATAAATATATAACTTTTTAGAATCTCTATATATAAATCCTAATAGAATTTATACTTAAAACTAATTAATATAGATATTACTTAACTTAGCTAGATTTAGTACTACTTTTTTATATATACTACGCCCTATTATATACGCCTAAGGAGTTAATTTAATACCTACTATATACCTCTCCTTATATACTTACCCTCCTTATATATCTACCCTCCTACTATATACCTACCCTTACCCTCTCTCCTACTTATGGCTATTATACTAGGTTCTTAGAACCTTTTTAATTTATTATAGCTAGGAGAATTAAGTAAGTTTCTAAATATATTTAAATTTATTTTTTAAGTAGTATAATAAATATATTTATAAATTATAGCTATATTTTAAGACATATAGTTTTCTCTTGATTATATACAGGTAGGCTGCCTGAGTCTAATGTATTTATAGGGGTGCGGACTATAGTCCCCTAAAGCCTACTAATAGGTTAGTACCTCTATGGGTAGATGGGACTAGAGTTGTGGTGTCCTGCAGGGGACCTAACCTGGCCCTCTACCTGCTGCTCAGCCCTCATTGGCTAGCCTTGTCAGGCACAAAAAGGGGGCTGCCGTGAGCGTAGTGTGTATTATGTAATAGGTGTGTTAGATTATTTACCTACCTTGGTACCTTAGATTAATTAGCTTACTTACGCCATACACCACATTCACAGTCCATCTCATCACTTTGGGTTTTCAAAATTTCATGAGCTGCAGCTGCAGCTGGTGGGGAATTTCGTTGTTTCCTTCTGTTCTCACCTTCCTTCCCCATGTGTGAATTACAACGTTGCGCTTTACGAACTCTCTTGATCTGCGGTACACAAATCCATCAAACCCCAAACAGCAGGGCGTTTGTCAATCTCAGTCATAGTTGCAACTATGGATCACATGATCGGAGCATCATGGCCAACTCTTAGCGCTGTGCTGGTTCTTATTGCCGCCATTGGCCTTTTCTTGGTGAGTGTTCTCTTGCCAACTGCGCTTGTTGTGCAAGGCCAATTGGCGCTCACACCTTTGCCCCAAACAACAGGTCTTTATCACTCTTCACATTGTCGCACCCAAGCCTCGCGCTGTACTGCCCTCAGAGAGGGTTTACCTTACCTCCTCTGCATCTGGCAAGCCAATCAAGTCTAGAGCGCCATGCTGGTTCAACCGCTGGTTCGCCGAGCGCAGCGTCTCCGAGGCCAATGCCCACCTGAACGATCCCCATGATGTCCCCGATTCTGGCGCGACTATTGAACCCGCCGATGTGCGCCTGACCGTCGTCCTGCCAGCCTACAACGAAGCATCCCGAATACTGCCTACGCTCGAAGAGGCTGTCGCCTACCTCGACGCCAATTTCGGCCGGCCCTCCTCGGATAATAAGCCACTTCTCAGTTCAACCCCTTCGCGCCGCCGCACCATGAACCCCCCCTCGGACTCCCTCTCCGGCTACGAGATCATTATCGTTGATGACGGTAGTAATGACAGCACCGTGGACGTCTGCCTCGACTTCGCCCAGAAGAACGGTCTACACGACATCCTCCGCGTCGTCAAACTTGAGCGCAACCGCGGTAAGGGCGGTGCTGTCACCCACGGCTTCCGCCACGCCCGCGGAGAATACGTGCTATTTGCCGACGCCGACGGCGCCACAAAGTTCAGCGACCTAGGTCGTCTAATCCAGGGTTGCGAGGAGGTTGTCGATGGTTCTCACCGCGGCGTTGCTATTGGGAGCCGTGCGCATCTCGTCGGCAGCGAGGCTGTGGTAAAGGTAGACGTCTCAGCCCTTCCCACCCCTATCCATGTATGCTAACCTCTCATATAGCGTTCTGCCCTCCGAAACTTCCTGATGCGCTCCTTCCATCTCGTCCTCATGATTCTCACCCCACCCGCCACCTCGCGCCTTCGCGACACGCAATGCGGGTTCAAACTCTTCACGCGCGCCGCCCTACCGCACATTGTTCCCTACATGCACACCGAGGGCTGGATCTTCGATATCGAGATGCTGCTCCTCGCTGAGTCAGCACCTCCTGCGCCGGTTCTCGGAGAAGATGGCAGTGTTATTGGCACCAGCCCGGGTATCCGAGTCGCCGAAGTGCCCGTCGATTGGCACGAGGTTCCCGGATCCAAACTTAGTGTCATCTCGGACAGTATTAAGATGGCTATTGGTCTTGCGGTGCTCCGGGGTAGCTGGATGATGGGCGTCTACCGCCGCAGGCTGACGTAGGCATCACTTCTACAAGCAGAGATGCTTATTGTGATTTAGATATCTCTGAATAAAGCATCCCTTGGTGGATGGTGATTTGTCTTATGCTCATTTGTTCCCAATTTGCGCATCAAAGTATATGTTAACTCGACGAAAACAAACGACGATGCGGGAGGATGTCAGACAGCAATAGTTCCGAGGGACCCTTACGCAACCTCTAGAGAGAAGGCACCAGTTCAAACCTCAAAATATGACAATGATCTCAAGAGCCGGACGCAATGTACTATGAAAGGACGTGGGAAAAGCACAGCAATATGAGAAACCGATGAAAAGGAGTGGATAGCAGAATACCACCTAGATGAAATGGCATTGAACCAGATGTAGGCCCACAGGCTTTGCAAGGGGTTTGGACCGACACCGAGAGATGCAGGTCCATTGGAGTCAACTTTGTCTCATGGCTGGTATCCCACGGTCTATGATGTCTAGGTGATCTACATTTTACACTTAGATGTAAACGTTTCCCTTTTCCCTACACTATGTCCACATGTCTTTACTCTCCCACACCGTATTCGCGGTTAGGAGGACCATTCAGCATAATACCACACCAGCAGACTGCACCCTCTTTTCCCCAGCAGAATACATTCCTTGGTCCTGGTCCAACATTCCATAATATCCCGCTTTCTCCATCTCGTTATCTCCTCTCTCGGCGGCAGCCGCGGCCTGACGTTGGCCGGCGACAGTCTTGAGAAAAAGAGACGCACGCTCGGACGCTACCATGTTCTTGACGGCGGCGGCGCGTTTGCTGCCGGTAGCAGCGTCGAGGATGTCCTCTTGGGCTTCAGCCTTCGCAATGAGGTGCTCCTTTCCTATGGCTTCGCGGACTTGCTGGATGAACTCAAGGGTCTCGACATCGGAGCGGACAAGATCCTTTGCCTTGCGGCTCTCAGAGGCAACGCGGAGGTAGCGCATGGCCCAGTTGAGGGACTGACGGCAAGCGCGCTCGAAGCGGTAGTTATGATTTTGGAGCTGGGAAACAATCCAGCGCAGCTTTTCGTACTCGTGACGAACAGTGTAGGCGTGGACGAGGTTCTTGAAGTTGGTGAGGTTGTAGCAGAGGTCACCACGGCCGTTCGTCTCTGCGGCAGTGACGCAGAGGGCGACGGCTTCGCGGTAGTTGCGCAGGGTGAGGCAGACGCGAGCGGCGCGGTCGAACACGGTATCGGCGATGCGGATGCCCTTGCGCTCGAGGCCGAGAAGAATGTTCTTGATGGCGTGGAAGGGCCAGCCGCGGCCTTCCTGCGTCTTAAAGGAGCCCGACTTGTGCCACCGTTCGATGTCGTCAAACTTGGCGAGAATGACGGGAATCACGGCGTTGCTGATGTCGTGGCCTTCGGACTGCGCCCTGGCTAGCATACTGCTGGCCTTCTCGCAATGCGGCCCGTTCAAGCTGACGCTTGCTTGGACGCCGAGGCGTAGACAACGGCCGGAGTGGCCCATGCCGTTGTGTACGGCGCGGTTGTAGATAGATTGCACGACAGCCCAATTCCTATGCTGCGCCTCTAACCGCATGCGCTCGAAGATGCTACGCTCGTCGGCGGAGCTCAATCGGTGAGCACTCAGCCGAACACGGTTCAGTTGCTGTTCCCATGGCACATGTCCCGACTCCTTGAAGACTTTGTTGACCACGGCGAACTCCTCCGAGTCGACGCCAACTTTGGCTAGTTCGCGGTGCAGATCCTTCATATCGCCCTCGCTGTATTTCCAGTCCCGCCGACAGCTTCGGAAGAGGGCAAGCCAGAAGAGTGGATCGGTGTGGTATCCGGCCGTTCTGCAAAAGTCGAGCCAGCGTATCATCGCCTTGATGTCGCGGCATCTGCCATGTCTGTCCGTGACAAATCTTACCAGTGTCCGGTCGAGCGTCACTTCGAGTTCTTGAACGTAGGTTTCTAAAAAAGCCTCGGTTTCCCCCCACGTGTGTGTCTTGGAATAGGTTTGCAGGATCCCCATGAAAATGGTGTTGAAATTTTTCTGCTGGTCTTGAGGAAACGGCTTTAGGGCCTTCATAGCTTCAAAGTCTCGACGGACTCCGTCCCAGTTTCCTAATTCAGCTTTGCGCTGTGCAAACGCACCTCGGAGCTTGACGTCGTTCCGAGCAACGGGATTCTGAGCGCAAAGGCTTTCAAAATTTGAAAGGACAGCACGCGAGTCTGGATCTCCCCAAATGCCAATTTGCACTATGTAAACCCGGATGTCGTATGTATCCAAGATGCCGTAGAACTTGTTAACTTGGACATGGTTGACGAGTTTCTGCGTTTGGTCATGGTTCCGTGAAGACTTCCAATGTACCCGGAGAAGCTCTCTTATCCAGCCACTCTTGATATCCCACCCGTCGCGTGTTCTGATCTGGTTCAAGGCCTCCAGAACCTCGAGTACCCTGTGACCTTTTGACTCGATGACAGAATCAACTATATTAGAGCATAAAGCCCTCGTATCAAGTACTCTTTTGTCGAGGCCGGGATATGATGCGATGAAGGTATCAACCGCCAGCGAATGTTCCCCATGCGCAGCAAGCTGGCCAATAAACCAACCTGTCTCTGCCGGTTGAGATCTTGAAAGGTACTTGACTCGGCCGAAGACCCTCGGAGTTTGAATCCCGCGCTGCAGTTTCAAAGCCTGCAGGATAATGTCTTTTCCAGTCTTAATGTATGCCGCTAGGATCTCAGGCACCACCAGGGCCATGTCAGCCAAGTCGGCTAGGAACAGTCTTGTTATCTGACTGATGTAGTCCGACCGAGCCGAAAGAGCCGTTCGCCTCGGCGTACCTTCCTCCGACATGAGAGATGCAATCAGCTCCAGTGGATGATGAGCAAAGTAGTCGCTCAAAGTCACTGGCCCGTGGCCAATGACAATGGACAGAATCTCTGTCGCAATGTGATAGTGACCATCCTGCTGGCAAGCGACGCACAGGGCCGAAGTGAGGTCGATGAACCAGGCAGGTAGTTCCCGAAAACTGTCGACTGTGTTGTATGCTCGTCGCACGAGACCCGCAGCGTTCTCTGGGTTGTATAGACCCGATTCCCCCATTGAGCTGTGGTTCATATCCTCTTCCGTGCACAGATGGGGATACTGCCTCCTGAACGATTTCAAAATCGGAGCGATTGCGTTTCCGTTTGAGTCGCCGCGAACCTGACCGATTTTAGGCACCCAGCGCGTGGCGGCACTCGACATTGAAAACCTGGACCCGGGGGGATCATTGTCCAGTCCTTTAGCGGCATCGGAGGGGAATCGTTGGCGAGGTGTTGCGCGTGTCGCACGCTTCGTTGATGAGCTCGATGTCGTCGCCGGAGATTCTGTGTTGGCTCGTTCTTTTGCTGGTCTCGTCGGCCGCCGCGGGTCAGGACCGAGGTCCTGAGCAACATTGTCCAGATCGAAGGAAGGTTTGCTTCGCGACCGGTTCGACCAGCCCACAAATTCGGGATCTGTGCGGACTTCCTCCTGCAGTGCCTCGATGGCAGCTCGTCCGTTGGTGCTATATTGCTTCAAAGATTTCAACCTCCTCCCATTCTCGACGGCAGCTCTGGCGATTTTGATCCGCTGGCGGCGTTCCTCTGCTAGCAGCACAAGGGAGCACGACGTGCCGAATAATAGGCCCCGTAACGCATGGATTGCGGCCTTCGATGGCACTGGAGCGGGAGCAGACATTGCACGAGGTCGTCAACGTCCATGACCAATTCGATAGGTCTATGGGGTCATCTCGAGAAAGCGCAGCTGGTCGTCCGTTGGGAATTGTCGCTGTGCTGCGACAGTGTTCCAGTAGATATCGTTTGAAGGGCAGATGTTGGAGGGCCCTTGTCGAGGCCGGAATTATCGAACCACGGCATCGCCGCCTCCGTGAGTTGAGAAATAGACCGGAGCTTCACCTTTTCCGACCCGCACTAGGTGTACTACCTTAGACTGAACCTGCTGGACCCGATCTTCCCGATGAGACCAAATGCATTATGCCTTACGTAAGGTAGGTAGGTGAGATAGGTACTTTACCCTCAGCATACCGATGCGCCACTTGAAGGAGTTCGACCGAGCTGGGAGCAAGATTGTCTGGACCGTTATGTGCACATGCCTTCTAGTCAAAATACCTGAGGTAGCAGGCACTTTACTGCATAATGTGGGGACTTTCCAGAGGTGTGAAGGGACCAAATTAAGGTACTTGGTGTAAACATCCATCTCTCAAATTTCGAATTAGGTGCTCCGTCCTCAAGGCCTCCTCTTGGGTCTACATTATCGAAAAGACGGGACTGGAAACGCCTGGCAACATTGCCGGCCTCGTGGTTCGGTCCCTCTTGAATTGTGCCGAAAACACACCTCCGACGGACCCGCGTTTTTGCAAGATTCCGGCACTGTATCTGAACACCCTTCGGCCGGCTGACCTCGATTGCTCACATTTTTGACTAAAGAAACCCTCGTATTGCCTTTCTGTTCTTTCTTTTCACGCCACCAATTTGTAGATGACTCGAATGGGAATCGAAGCAGCTCAACCACTGCTCACTAGTTTCAGTGGCTTTATGCGTACTACCGTTCTCAATGCTATTGTCACGAGGCCGGGGCCATGCTTGGGCTTGGCATGCGGCCCGGGGCGAGTCCGATCTAGAGTGGGCACCAGCGGTTCCTCCATCTGCCGGAAGAGCACTGTTGCACCAGCGGCGAGGCATGTTCGTTCTTCGAACTACCCATTCCGCTTGGCTGTCGTGGGGTCTGGTCCCGCCGGTTTCTATGCGGCCTACCGTATCATGTCACAACTGCCACAGGCGAAGGTTGACATGTATGAGGCGTTGCCAGTTCCCTTTGGGCTTGTCCGCTTCGGTGTCGCTCCGGATCATCCCGAGGTCAAGGTTGGCCTAAACCCCTTCTTACGATGGAACCTCGGCTAACAGGCTGTAGAACTGTCAAGATAAGTTTGAAGAGATTGCAAGCTCGCCTAATTTCTCCTTCATTGGCAATGTCTCGATAGGGGACTCGGGTTGTCACCCCGACAGCTGCACCGTTCCCTTTCCCACCTTGCTGCAGCATTACAATGCCGTGCTGCTGGCATATGGCGCTGCGAAAGACAGAACCCTTGGTATCCCAGGAGAATCGGATTTGCGAGGCATCTACTCCGCGCGTTCTTTCGTGGGCTGGTACAATGGTCTTCCCGAATATGCTGCGTTGGCACCAGACCTGACAAAGGGCGACGAAGCCGTCATCATTGGCCATGGTAACGTTGCGCTTGATGTAGCCCGCATGCTGCTTGAAGACGTCGATATTCTTCGCAAGACGGACATCACCGAGGAGGCTTTGTCTCAGCTAGCCACATCCCGTATCAAGAGAGTTTATGTGGCTGGGAGACGCGGGCCGATGCAGGTAAGAGTGACCGACAGCTTGACAATGGAAGTTACCACTGTGTGCACACCATTAACCACTGACCATGACAGGCAGCTTTCACCATCAAGGAGGTCCGAGAGTTGATGAAGATCCCAAAGGTTGCCTTCCAGCCTGTCGACCAAACTCTCATCCCCCCCGATCTCAAGAACCTCCCCAGAGCGGCTAAGAGGTTGATGGAGGTGGTATCAAAAGGTTCGTCAGTCCAGCCGAATGATGTTGATCGGACTTGGTCGCTTGATTTCTGCCTGAACCCCGTGGAATTCTTGGCCAGTCAAGATGACCCTTCAGGTGTCGGCAGCACGCGTTTTGAACGCACGGAACTGTCGTCCAAGTTTGATCCAGGTGCCCAAGCACGGCTTACTGGAGAGATGATAACGGTACCTTCGGACCTGGTTTTCCGGTCCATCGGCTACAAATCCGTCGCTTTGCCAGGCTTCATCGACGCCGGCCTTGCGTTCGATGACCGGCGAGGGCTCATTGTAAACGATGGACGCGGCAGAGTGATTCGAAGCAGCCAAGCCGACGCTGCAGAGTTGCCGAATCCTGGCGTTTTCCCTGGCGTCTACTGTGCGGGCTGGGTCAAGAGGGGACCTACTGGCGTCATTGCTTCAACGATGCAGGACGCCTTCGAAACTGGAGATTGCGTCGTGCAAGACTGGTTGTCTGGGTTCCAGTTTTTGTCTGGATCCGACGCCTCCCCAGCGGCTGGCTGGGATGGAGTCAAAACAGAAGTTGGCGACGATGCCTCGAGAAGGATTAGCTGGGATGACTGGCACAGGATCGACACCGCGGAAAAGCAAAGAGGTCGCGCTGCAGGCAAGGGGCGGGAAAAGTTCACATCCACTAGAGCGATGCTTCAAGTTTTACAGCAGAGAAAGATAGGCAGCCGCGTATAGAAAGATGCACCTCTGTATATTTTACAATTATGTTACTGCTTGATCTTCTCCGTCAACTCAGGCACCTTTTCAAAAAGATCGCCAACAAGACCGATATCAGCTACTTGGAAAATGGGTGCATCCGCATCCTTGTTGATCGCTGCGATTACCTTGCTGTCCTTCATACCCGCCAGATGCTGGATGGCACCCGAAATGCCGACGGCCAAATACAGCTGAGGTGCAACAACCTTGCCGGTCTGGCCGACTTGTAGACTGTTGTCCGCGTACCCACTATCCACCGCCGCTCTGGAAGCACCGACCGCGGCACCTAGCGAGTCGGCCAGAGGCAGCATAACCTTGTCGAACTCCTCCTTCGACTTCAGACCCCTGCCACCAGAGACGACTCTGCTCGCAGTTGCGAGATCTGGACGGTCTGACTTGGCCAGGTCCTCGGAAACCCATTCGGTCGTAGACTCTGACTTAGGGTCAATGCCCTGCTCGACAGAAGCCGAACCGCTGGCGACCTCCGCCGCGGGGAAGGCCGTGCCTCGGATCGTGATGATTTTGATGGAATCGGAAGACTCGACGGTGGCGATGGCATTGCCGGCGTAAATTGGACGGACGAAGGTGTTTTCGTCCTTGATGGAGGTGATATCGGAGATCTGCTGAGAGTCCAGAAGTGCGGCAACACGGGGCAACAGGTTTTTGCCAAAGGCAGTGTGTCCGGCAATAACGTGGGTATAGCCGCCCTTCTTGATGTTCTCGACAAGGAGCGGCGCATAGTTCTCGGGGAGGCCCTGAGTGATTTCTTGTCAGATCGGACGTGTATGGAAGCACGTTAGAGCCCCCAGTTGGCAGTGAATCATTAGGTACCTTGTCATACGCGCCATTATCAACAGCAATAATCTTCTCAACCCCGTCAACCTTGGCCGCCTCCTCGGCAACGCTCTTGATGTTGCTTCCCGCCACGAAGCCATGAATAGAACCACCCAACTTCTTTGCCGCAGTGATGGCGCACAAAGAGCCGTGGTTCAACTGGCCCTCTCTCTGCTCCAGAAGAGCAAGGGTGGACAACAGACTCCTGGTCGATCTTGATCGGAGCCCCGTGAGACCACCGGTCGCCGCCGCAGCCCCGCTGGCGACGGCCCTTCGAGCTAGGAACAACATCGAGGCTTGTACGAATGAGGGATAGGAACGGCGGGGATCGAGTGCAGGAATTGAAGAGACGGGAGAACGGCGTGACAGCGAAAGCTGTTGGTATGGTCGAAGATGATGCGTTAACGGCGACGCAGGTTGTCGAGGAGCGGTTGGACACGGCCCGAGGTTACTACGCCGAAGTCGCACGAAGCCTTCCTCTCAGCTGCTGAAGTGCCGTCATCAGAACGAGGGTCTAGCAAGTGGACGCCATGGGGTAATCTTAGCTCAGCTTAGTTAGAATGCCGATTCAGCTGCACTGCGTCTCCCCCTGCATACCTGGCGTGAACATCTTGCAGGTCACGTGAATCTTCTCTACAAGCTTAGCTAAGGCACCCAAGCAGCCTCCAGTAAGAGTACCAGTAAAAGCATTGGACGCTAGTAATTGCCCGCTGTCCCCCAGCTTCTCGCGCCAAAATTTCTCCAGGCCCAGACGCGACACCATAACCACCACCCTTCGTCAATCATCATCGAAACCTCGCGCTGCAGGAGGGGCTTGTTTGTGGGCTGCATCATCAAACCACCAATTTCAACAGTCGCATGCCATAGATTGCCGTGTTTGTTTGGTTTGCATTCTGATATACGCGTCGCGCCATTGCATTTCTCCGCGATTTTCTGGCAGTCTTAATGTTCGTTGTCTCCTGAGGTCCCATTATAAGGAAGTCATCATGGAGGACCAGACGAACTACGGCCTATCCAATGCCGCCTCTCCCGGCAGCAACCCGATCCTTTCTCAGCCGCCTCTTCAGCCTGCAGCGCCCGACTCTGGGACTGGCGCCGAAGGTACGTGTCATTCTCTTCGCTACATTTACACGGCCCTCGCCGAATCACCGTCGGCTAACCACGACCTTCCAAGTAGACGTGCAAATGACTGAAGGCCATGTCGCCGAACCCAGCATCAAACAGGACAGTGCGACACCCGCCCCCGGCGTGACATCCGATAACCCCCTCGATGCTCCCGATGGCCCTGTGCCTGAGGTAAACCAGGACGAAGAGATGGGAGCTGCGCGCGACGAGGCCAAGGACGGCCCAGCGAAGGAAGGCGAGGAAGCCGCGGCTGGCGCGGATGGGGACGGACAGGAATCCAAGACCAAGGAAACGCTCGAGAATGCAGCTCGTGAGCACCTGATCTCGCAGACACACGCCATCGTCTTGCCCAGTTACAGCACATGGTTTGATATGAATACCATCAATGATATCGAGCGCAAAGCCATGTCCGAATTTTTCAACAGTCGCAATCGCAGCAAGACCCCGGCCGTTTATAAGGACTACCGCGATTTCATGATCAACACATACCGACTGAACCCAGTCGAGTATCTCACCGTAACGGCCTGCCGCCGGAACCTGGCTGGGGATGTTTGCGCCATTATGCGCGTACATTCTTTCCTCGAGCAATGGGGCCTCATCAATTACCAGGTATTTCTTCACATATGGTCAATCCGCGTGCCTAAAACTGACTGTTTTCTAGGTTGATGCAGAGCAACGGCCATCGCACGTCGGCCCTCCCTTCACAGGTCACTTCAAGATTATTTGCGACACCCCTCGCGGTCTTCAGCCGTGGCAGCCATCGGCCGACACCGTTGTGTCCGTCGGAAAGCCAAGTGCGGACACCGAGAAGAAGGCTTCTGCGACACCCGCTCCTAAAGGCGAACTAAACCTCGAGGTTAGCCGTAACATCTACGAGGCTAGCGCTAAGAGCAGCAAGGTTAACAAGACCGAACCCAAGACAAACGGCGAAACACCAATGACGAATGGTATCTCAGGCGTGGAGGAGGCGACCAAAACACCCATCGTCAAGGTCAACTGCCACACGTGTGGTATTGATTGCACCAGGCTATATTACCACAGCTCGCAGACCGACCCCAACTCGAAGACTAAATATGACGTTTGCCCAAGCTGCTTTCTCGAAGGCCACCTGCCGGGTAACCAGACCAGTGCTCAGTTTACCAGGATGGAGAATCCCACCTACACAACAGTTCTTGACCGAGATGCGCCCTGGAGCGATGCTGAAATCCTCCGGCTTCTCGAGGGTATCGAAAGGATGGACGACGACTGGAACGAGATTGCAGACCACGTTGGCACGCGCACTCGTGAAGAGTGCGTCTTGCAGTTCTTATCCCTGGATATTGAGGGCAAATACGCAGACGACCTTGCAGTGAATGCGCCCACGGGTCTCGCGATGCTTGGATCACAAGGCGGCCATCTCCCCTTCAGCCAGGCAGACAACCCGGTCATGTCTGTGGTCGGATTTCTCGCCGGTCTAGCGGATCCTGCAAGCACGGCTGCTGCCGCGAACAAGTCGGCCGAGGAGCTTACTCGCAAGCTTCGTCGGCGTCTGGAGGGCGGCAACGCGGAGGAGGAAGCCGTCACAAATGGCAAAGGCAAGGACAAGGACAGTGATTCGATGGAAATTGATATCCGACAAGACGTTACTACTACCACCACGACTTCAACGACGACGACGTTGGCTACGATTCCAATGGCGACGATGGGCGCCCGAGCAGCGGGCCTGGTGTCTCACGAGGAGCGTGAAATGACACGACTTGTGTCTGCAGCCGCCAATCTTACCCTCCAGAAGCTCGAGTTGAAGTTGAAGTATTTCAACGAGATGGAAGCGATCCTTCAAGCAGAGCGAAGAGAGCTTGAGCGGGGTCGTCAACAGTTGTTCTTGGACCGGCTTGCATTCAAGCGTCGCGTCCGAGAAGTGCAGTGGTCGCTCAAGGCGGCAGTAGAAACTGGAGGTGAGCAGGGCCTCAAGCTAGCCCAGGATGCGATGACGGATGGGGGGAACCTCACATTCCAAGCTGCGCCCGGACCCTGTGCGGTGCAGCCATTGAGCAGTGAAGGGCAGATCAAGAGCTTCGAAGTCTAAGGCTAATGAGGAACTATTGATGCTACAATAGGACCTTGGAGATGATGGTGTCAAAAACGACGCCTTTCAGTGGTACGGGCAATGGTCCAGGTCTCTTTTCTTTTCTTTCTAGTTTACAGAGGGGTTCGGGTTGGCGATGAACAGGAATTGGAATGAATAATTGCGGTGATTTGACCTAGGTCAGGTGCTTGAGGGCGTCCGAGGATTCCAATGGCTTGGCGACGTGTCGTTGCGTTCAAGTACGTGTGTTAGATACAAAAACCTACTATCCAACTTGGGTGCGCATAGTTGGTGAAGCTTGGGCTTTGACAGAGGTTGTGATGCAGGTCAAGTGGTGAGCGGAGAGGAAGCGTGAAGCGACTTTAACAGCGGTTCAGGTGGACAAGAGCAAAGATCTTGGCTGATGTACGGACCTAGACGATGCCCGAAGACCACAATCACAAGGGATCTCTGGTCCGTTCTTCCGGTACTTGGGCAGCGACGGGATGAGCGCAGCGTAGCGCTGCGCCGCCCGCGGGTGTCTTTGGTGAGGTGGTAATCCCACTCGGTTCGAACCTCCGCTAGCCCAGTCCTGGCCAGTCCGGTCTTGACCTTCCGGTCCGTGTTTCCGCTGGGGTTCTTTCGCAAGCTTTACAGACGGAGTCCTGTCTGCATTAGATCGCTGTCGGCGGTGGCGCAAGTCACCACTTTAGCTGGTCACGCAGATGAGCCGACAAATCTCTCAATGCAGTTGCGATAGAGCTACGATTGGTACGAGGTTTACCTACCAACTCGTTGCCTATTCGTAAAAAAGACAAAAATAGGCGGAAGTGGATGGTCTTTTATCTAAGGCAGGGAAGGTATTGCAGTTCAGAACTGGATGCTGTCCTTGCCGTCAAGTCTCGTCCGTCCGTCAATATCTAACTAGGTAAGTACCTTAGGTAGGTAGGTAAATGGCCCTCGACGACGCGGTGCACGTTCCCAGCCGGTATCGCGTCCAGGGTAATTGCGCCCCTGTTTTACCTCGGCTCAAGGCTCAATCGGCCGCCGACGCCGCTACTCAAGTAACGCTTGCCGGTTGCACCACACAGCGCCGAGGGATAGCAGCGAGTCGGCGAAGGAGAGAAAGAGCTGCACCTACCTGCTTCGTACAGATACCTGGAAGGTAGTATTTGCAGATGCAAGCCCGGGCGCGTGGGGAAGTACACTACCTTACGTTGGCACACCAGCAGGCGCAGCAGCATCTTACTGCGATACTACTTGTCTCTTCCCCCAGTTCTTGGTCCCGTTTCCCCATTTCTGTCTCCGCCTGCCGACCCAGCGTCGACGGACCGGGGGACGTGGGGTTCTGCGTGAGTGTCACTTGAGGCGGCCAAGAGTCTTTGCTAAGAAACGACTGACAACCAAAGCCCAAAAATCCACCGCCATTTTCCGGCCCCAGGTCCAACTCGGCATGTTATCACAGGGACGAACCCAGCCTCGAGTCAAACAGCCAACTTGCAGCTTCTTCTTTCCACCTATTCCCCGCCCCCCCCCGATCATGTTTCTCATGACTGGCCTGCTCTCGCCCAACCTCTGATTATCAACAGCCATCTCTGCGGATATTTCCCGTCGTGTACTTATTGGTCCCGATTTGGATGCAAGCACCTGGCGCTACACCGCACTACAGCTACGACCATAGCTGCTGGCCTATTGTCACCGTCGCATTCCGACAGCCATCGTCTTTCCAGCCTCAATTGCAGCGGGTTGTTCATTCCATTGTCCCGAGGCGCTCAAGTCGACACCAGTGCCGCTGCCGCTCCCAATCGCCAATCGCCTCCAGACTCCAACAAACACACACAGACGCACACACGGCATCCTTGTCCTTGTTGACTAAGGCCCGCGTGGGTGCTGGGTTGCTGGATTTTAGCTTGTGACAAGGAGCCACCCTTTCGACGGCTAGGATCCGCTCCGATCCGTGACGACTGACTTGCTGCTCGACTGCCGCGGATCTCTGCGGCTACGTGTGCCAACTATTTTAATACTGCGTTTCCATACACACCAGTCGCTTTTTCTTGTACAGATTTGGTCATGTTGGCCATCCTGCGAGCTCTAGAGGCTAGGAGTGCCACGGCTAGAACGAACTTCCCACTCCAAAGCTTTAATCGTCCCGTAAGTTGTCAGGCCCACGTTCACGTCCATGTCCTACTTCAGACGTCGTTCTTCCGCCTGTCAGTTCCCATCTACCTCGGTCGTAATCCCCCACACTCCACACAGCTACCTTTCAGCCGTCGCACACGACGCCCGATTTCTTCCTTTTTTCCCCCCTTGCACTCGAGCGCCAATTTTCTGACGACACCAGATCTTCGCAGCCATGGCGCCAGCAGCGAAGCGGAACAACAGTTCCCTCCCTCCGGGTAAGTCTCACTCCCACGAACACGCGCTCGTTGATGCGCGCCTTGCGTTACCGACCTACCGCTGACTGCGTCGTCGACTTTCAGGATACGTCGAGGACAAGTCCAAAGGTCCGATGCTGAGATTCCAAGACTCCCTACCTCGCTTGCCCGTGCCCACACTGGAGGAGACCGCTGCCCGCTACATCAAAACCCTACACCCTCTTCTCTCTGAGTCCGAGTTCGCCAATAGCAAAAAGGCTGTCGAGGACTTCGTCAAACCGGGTGGGGTTGGCAGAAAGCTGCAGGAGAAGTTGATCGCTCGTAGAGAGGACCCTGCCCACCGAAACTGGCTGTACGAGTGGTGGAACGACGCGGCCTACCTCAGCTACCGGGACCCTGTGGTTCCCTACGTCAGCTACTTCTACTCTCATCGCGATGATCGTCGCCGAAGAAACCCCGCCAAGAGGGCCGCGGCCATAACCTCTGCTGTTCTCGAGTTTAAGAAGCAGGTTGACGAAGGCACCTTGGAGCCCGAATACATGAAGAAACTGCCCATTTGCATGGACAGCTACAAGTGGATGTTCAATAGCAGCCGTGTTGCGGCGAAACCGGCCGACTACCCCGTCAAGTTCTCTCACAAGGAGCATAAACACATCATCGCCATTCGAAAGAATCAGTTCTTCAAGATCCTTCACGAGGTCGATGGCAAGCAGCTCAATGCTTCCGAATTCGAGCAGCAGTTCAGCAAGGTCTACGAGCTGGCTCAGCGCGTTCCTGCCGTTGGCGCCCTGACAAGCGAGAACCGCGACGTCTGGGCTGATGCGCGCGAGATCCTACTCAAGGCCAGTCCCAAGAATGCTGCCGCATTGGAGGCCATTGAGTCGGCATCTTTCGTTGTTTGTCTTGATGACGCCGCCCCTGTCACCCTCGAGGAGCGCGCTCACCAGTACTGGCACGGCGATGGCGCAAACCGCTGGTACGACAAGCCCTGCCAGTTCATCGTCAACGACAATGCTACCTCAGGCTTTATGGGAGAACACTCTATGATGGACGGAACACCTACCCACCGCCTCAACGACTTCATCAACGACCTCATCTTCAACAATAAGCTTGATCTCTCCGACCCCTCCATCCGCTCCAACTTGTCAGACCCCCAGGTCGTCAAGTTCGAAGTCACCAAGGAGGTTCAGGCCGAGATTGACCGCGCTTCGAAGGACTTCCATGACGTTATCAGTCAACACGAGCTTGCTGTTCAGGCTTACCAAGGCTACGGAAAGGGCCTGATCAAGAAGTTCAAGTGCTCGCCTGATGCGTACGTGCAGATGGTCATCCAGCTAGCATACCACAAGATGTACGGCAAGAACCGACCCACCTACGAGTCGGCTGCCACCCGCCGCTTCCAGCAAGGTCGCACTGAGACGTGCAGAACTGTGTCGGACGCCTCTGTCGCCTGGTGCAACGCCATGGCCGACCCCAATATTGAGGACAAGCACAAGATCGACCTCTTCCGCCAGGCCATCGACGGTCACCTTGAGTACATCACAGCCGCTTCCGACGGTAAGGGTGTCGACAGACATCTCTTCGGTCTCAAGAAGCTGCTCGAGCCCGGCCAAGAGCTGCCCGCAATCTACCAGGACCCTGCCTTCTCTTACTCCGCCTCTTGGTACCTGTCGAGCTCACAACTGAGTTCTGAATTCTTCAACGGATACGGATGGAGTCAGGTCATAGATGCTGGCTTTGGCATTGCCTATATGATCAACGAAAACAGGTACGTATCAAGACCACGGGCTGTACTCTACAATTTGCACCACCCAAGCACTGACTCTGACTCTACCTAGCATCAACTTCAACGTTGTTTCCAAGGGTCTCGGAAGTCAGAGGATGAGCTTCTTCCTCAACGAGGCGGCAGGTGACATGCGCGACCTCCTCATGCCCACTATCAAGCCAGCCAAGGCCAAGCTATAGATGTTTCGAGGGACCGAAACGGAAAGGAAAAGGAAGTAAAAATAGGCGGCTAGAATTGGTGATGCTTGCCGTGCACGATTGTGCTTTGTGTGTGCGCCTGTACCTGGGCGGCCCGGATATGGTTAGCATCGATACAGTAGAAGCGTTTCTTCCAACATAGACGTTGCCTGGGGTGTAGGCCATCGCCGCGGATATCCAACCACACCCTTGGACATTCCGTGAGTGACTTTGATGCTGAAGTCACAATGCGCGCGGTACGCTGTGGTAACGTTGCAGAATCTGTACTCGTATTGTTTTCCCTGAGGTTCGGTATTTCTACATCGATAGAAGAAAATACAAACTAGTATGCTGGCTCAGAGACACGCTAGGGTAAACAAAATAGGAAAATCAGGCGACAACGAACGCAAGCGGAGGGTGAAATACCCTCGACCTAATTGACGACATCCCGCCTCCACGTCATGACTCCATAATGCCGCACAATTCTAGAGACGAGAAGTGAGGAACACACAAATGAAACCAACCGCTAGTTTCCTTAGCCAGAGTGCGAAACAATCTCGTTCACCAGGTCACCCTTGTTCTCGTCGAAGTAGGAGCAGATCTGGGACGGCAAAGGCACCTCCTTGTAATCTTCATCCTCGCCCGAGATAACGTTGAGGTTGATGCCAGAGGACTTGCTGGAGTAGATTTTCGTACCCGTACTCTCCTTGCTGAAATAGATCTGGGCTCCGTCGATCGAATCCATCAAGACGGCAGGAACAGCACCTAGCACTTGCAGTGCAAAGTTTTGAGACTTGATGACGTCTACGGTGGATACGAGGGACTCCACAATTAGGGACAGGCGCGCAGAGTTCTCGATAGTAACGGCGTTAGCTTTGCCCTTGACAATGATTGTCGTGTTGTTGCATCGACTGATCAATATGGAGTGGGAGATGGATGCCTCGATTTCGATGGGCGCAGTCTCCTTCTCGAAATTTTCCTGGTTGATGAGTTAGTACACGTTGTCGCTACCGTTTAGTTCAGGGGTTCGTACGATGGTCCACTTGTTGCCCTCCAGCACCTTCTTGGGCGGCTTCTTGACGCGCATGCTCTCCGGCTTAGGCTTTCTTTGGGGCGCCGGGCTCTTGCCGCGTGCCGAGCCTTCATGGTCAGGCACTATGGAGCTGGCACGGAGTGCCGGGTTCTTGTGCGTCATTTCCGACCTATCAACCTTCCGAAGACCTTTAGTGACAGCTTCACCCTTGTTCAACTCGGAGAAGACTGCGCCCAACCCGCCCTTTCCGCCGGTCTCCTCCTTGATGTCGAGCACCGGAGGGGGTCCCGGGGGCGGAGGCGGAGGAGGCAGGCCACCAGCAGGTGGCGGGGGCGGAGGAGCAGAGGCGACTGCTGCAGATGAGGACAAGGTCTTGGCGACTTCCTGAGCTGGCTGGCCCTTGGGGTTCCATGGGATGCCGCTAGGGAAGTGTTGCTTCACGTAGTCGGTGAGATCTCGGAAAACTTCGTAAAAGGCGTGAACCCATTCGGTCTGCTGCGCGTCCCTAAAATCACCGTCAGTAAAGCTCGGTGCAAAATTATTGCGTAAGATTGGGCTCCATACTTGTCCTTTGCTTCCTTCAACACTCGGTTTCCGAAGAATTGGGCGGAGCCCAAAGAATCCTCAACGTGCTTGTAGGGGCGGTTGTCGACCGTGACCCAAGCAAGAACCATGATACCTTCGGCAACAGCGCTGAGCTGGGAGAAGACGGGAGAGCCACGGTTGGACTCCTTGATGTTGTTGACGGCAACCAGGGCCTCGTTGATAGGCTTCAGCAGGTCCTGGTATACGGCCATCTCGGCGCCGTTGAGATCGGGCTTTTTAGCCTTCGTGGTGATCAACAGGAAATGACGCTGGGCTTGGAAACCCTGCAGAACTTTGGCAGCCTATATCGTGAGACCCTATCAGCATCGCCCAAGGATAAAGTCTTGCGTGGATTCGTAGACACGGACCTGGTCAGCAACGAGGCCGCCCAGCTGCTTGCTGATCTTGACATATTTTTCGACGGATGTGTTGATGAACTGGTCAAACTCTTCAACGCTTTCTGGAACGGGCTCAGGGGGAGCTTGAGGGGCGGTAGCAGCTTGGGGCGGTGGCGGAGGAGGAAGAGAAGTGTTGGAGGCAGAAGGTGGCGTTGCGACGGATTGATTGAGCGAGGGAACAGCTTGAGGAAGCTCGATGGTAGAGGAAGCGATGTCCTCAAGTCTAGCGGTGGCAGCTTCGAGTCTGACTTGGAGTTAGTTGCTTATGCGCTGACGTGGGGGTGATAGCGGCGAAGCGAGGAGCAGGGGAAGTCGTCGGAGCAGGACTTGGTTGACCGATTCGCCGACTTGGTAGGGCTCAGGGGCATTGGCGAGGTTGACTGTAGCGTCAAGAGGCAGAAGCATACCGCTTGATGAGGGTTGTGAGGTTGTGCATGTTGTTGGTTGCCATGTTGCCGCAGCTTCTGGAGAGGCGCGCAGCGGATACAGAGGGAATATAGATCGGAAAGAGGACCGCTTTAAGGACGAGGGGCAGTAATGGTGTGGCTTTGAGCGTCAGGAGATGGTAGTCGACTAGGTACTAGGCGTTGCATCGATAGCAGTGGCAATAGCGGCAGCGATGGCAGGGCGAGTTTGCAATGCTTAATGCCTCGCTAGGTATGCAACGCAGCACGATTCGGCGTGCAGGACTGGGAGCTCGAGTCGAGTCGTGTTGTGTCGAGTACGCCTCGAGCCGAGTTTGACAGAGAGGTACGGAGGGTGCTCAGTCGAAAGAACCGAAAAAGAATGTGTTGGAAGTTTCAGCTGGTGCGGGGCTACCAGGATGGGGACAAATGCGCAGGGCACTGATGAGAGTAGTGATGGGTCGAGGGACGCGCTGAAGATGTTTGTCGATGGGTAGAGACAGCGGAAGTGCAGGTGGTGGACGAGGTGTTTTGGAAGGGTAGTATCGCAAGCATCTATTATCATGCCCCAAAACGGCGATGCGGACAGACGGCACGTGCCCGACTCTTCACTCATCTGCCCACCTTACTTACCTCAGGTGTTACGACCGCAAACGGCGCCGTATCGCAATAGGCAGGCGGCGCGCAGCGTAATATTAGGCTGCATGCGGGTTAGACGCGTTACGCGCAATATGAGGGCTTATTTATATATAAAGGCATATAATAGGAACGCGGGTTGTACTATAACTAGGTACAAAGATAGCTTCGCTTATATAACTATAAATAATATGCTTATTTAACCCTAGTTTCTAACCCCTAACTATATATAAGATCCTCATTATTATATAATAATATGACTTATATAACTTATATATCTTTATAAATCTAAATTATTTATTATAATAGTTATTAGAATAGTAAATGCGCTAGTATATAATTATCTAATATAATATATATACTATATAAACTTAATATTTTTCTAAGAAGCTTATGGAGTTACTTATAGTTATAATAACTATACTATGAGATATTAAGGTAATAAAGCTTTAAGATAAAGCTATTATAGATCTTTAGTATAAGATTATAAAGCTATAATTAGCTTAGTAGAAAAAGCTTATAGAGAATAAGACTCTTTAATTATAATTATAAGAGGTATATAGGATAACCCTAGCGCTACTTAAAGTAAGTAATAATAATAGAGATATTTTATCTCTAATAATATTACTACTAATAAGTACTCTAATAAGCCTAGCTTATTTACGCTTTAGAATATAAGAGGTTAGCTTAGATATTATAATAATAAATACCCTATTAGTTACTAGGGAGCTTATTACTATACCTAAGCTAGGTATAGATTACTTTAAGAACTTTTAGATAAAGTCCCTAAAGGATTATTACTTAAAGAGATCTATAAATTACATTATATAGTTAATATAAACATAAATAGTATTTATAATGTATAGTATTACTCTTAGGGATAACTTAACTTATATAGAGGATCTCTATATAATAGCTAAGATATATAATACCCTTATAGAAGGATTACTCTTACTTATAATATATATTTAGAATAGCTCTAAGATATAGGGGAATCTTTTATAGATATATACTAGCACTAGTATTATATTATAAGGCTAATTATAAGACTAGATATTTATATTAAAGCTTATAAAGAGCGATTTAATAATATATATATTAAAGTTAAATAAATTATAATATAGATATTAATAAGTAAGTAGTACTATCTCTTCTAAAGATATTATTTAAGAGTTTATTTAAGGAGTAGAGGACTAGTATTATAACTAGGCTATATATTAGTAATTAAAGTATTAAAAGGTATTATTAAGTTAGTTAAGGTGCTTATAGTAAATCTATAGGATAAGGCTTATATAACTAATAAAATAAAAGCTATACTTATAACCTAAGTAGTAGATAAGATATCTAAAAGGGATAAGAAGATAGAGCCTAGAAAAGACTAATAAAGCTATAGTTATTTTATTTATAAGTATATTAATACTATATAATAGTATTACTCTAATTATAATCCTAAGGATAAGGTTTTATTAACTTTGTTAAATAGTAATAAGAAGATAGATATGTTTAAGAAGAAGTCTATAAAAGAGGGCTAGAAAGTATTAGAATACGTCTATTATGCTTTTATAGACTTAAATAACTTCTGGGTAGCTTAGAATAACCTTATAGGATATTTAATATAAGTAAATAAGCCTATAGAGATTAAATAAGAGGAGACTATTCTAAGAATAGTTAAGCGTAGTAATAGCGCTTAGCTATAGGATAAACGTATAAATATATATATATATATAACTAATAACTTATTATAATATAATAATAATAATAATAAGTATATGCTATTAATACCCCCGCGTGCGATTTATATAAGAGGAGGTAATATCTACTCTAAGTATATAGAAATAGTTACCCTATGCTTTAATAATAGGGAATTAATATAGCTATAGGACGTTTTATATACGCTAACCTTTCTAATTAATATATTTAGTAGTAAATAACTATACCTTAGCGGAGGTTATTTTAATAAGAACTAACTTATAGGTACTAATAGGTAGGTATTTATAACGCTTGATATTCAGTAGCGAGGTTTTAACCTTAATATTACTTATAAGCGGTTTTTAAGTATATAGGTTATATATATTATATAGTAAAGGGTTAAAGCCAAGCTCTAGTATTATAAGCTAGGGTACCTAGGCTTTAGAGAGATAAAGAAAACTATTAAGATAATAAAGAGATATATAATTACTTCTAAGTTAGTAGTCCTATGCCTTTTATTAGGAAGGTTAATCTTTACCTTTTAGGAAGCTAGGCCTACATAAAGGAAAAAACTCTTATTACTATTAAACCCCTATATATTAAAGATTGAATCTAATTTATCTTTTAAAGAATTAAGCTGATTCGTCCTAAGTCTAGATAAATATAGGTTTATATGGCTTAGTTTAGTCTATACTACTCTTATTAGTTCTTATTACTTCCTATTAGCTCTTATTAGCTCTTATTAGCTCTTATTAGCTCTTATTAGCTCTTATTAGCTCTTATTAGCTCTTATTAGCTCTTATTAGCTCTTATTAGCTCTTATTAGCTCTTATTAGCTCTTATTAGCTCTTATTAGCTCTTATTAGCTCTTATTAGCTCTTATTAGC
>JAOQIF010000261.1:0-95181 GCA_026260285.1 Colletotrichum sansevieriae | reverse complement strand
TATTACTAAGCTTAAAGGAACTATAGCAGTTGCGAGAACTTATACCCGAGCTATCTAGCGAAGCATATAAGAACCTTACTAGAGGGCTAGCTCTAAGGTTAAGGGATCCTCACCCTTAAGTCAGCACTACCCCACGATAGGTACTAATAAGCTACTATATATAAGTATGCATATTAGCGCTATCACCCGCACGAAAGCATATGCAGATATTACGCTAACTACTCCACGAGAGAATAGCAACAGGCTAGAGGACTCAGGGGGAGCTAGGGTTACTATACTAGAATAGTATATCCTACGTACTATAATAAGGGAGCTTATTCAGGATAAAACAGCTTATATACTATAACTAGGCGCAGATCTCAAATAGATAGTTAGAGGATTATAAGCTAAAAACCCCTTCTATAGAGATATCATAGCTAAGGTTCGCCGGGATACTAGGGAATACTAAGGATACCGAGTTAATAAGAATAATATCCTTTAGTTTAGAAGAAGACTTATTATCCTAGAAGAGGGATCCCTCTGCTATAAAATCCTAAAAAACTACTATAATACGCCTAGATTAGGGTATATAGGAGCAAATAAGATAGCTAAGCTAATCTTATAAAAGTTCTATTAGCTATATTTAATAGAGGATATATAGCGATATATCGCTAAGTACCCGCGCTACTAAGGGGCGCGCATACTATAGCATAAGCTATATAGGCTACTATAAACACTAGAACTACTAGTATACCTATTCTAATAGATTTCCTTAGACTTCTTAACTAGCTTACTAGAAAGTCGCTAAGATAATGGAGTTACTTATAATACGATCCTAGTAATTATATATCGGATAACTAAAGTAGTACGGTTCTTAGTAATAACTAAGTGACTAGATGCTGCAGGTCTAGCGAGGATCCTATATTAAGAGATCGAGTGCTAATATAGCATGCTAGAGGCTATTATTAGTAACTGAGATAAACTAATCACTAGCTAGTTCTAGCGAGACTAGACTAAGGCCTGAGATATAGAAGGGCGTATCTCTACTGCATAGTATCTATAGATAGATAGTTAGACTAAAAGAACGTACTAGACCCTAACTATATATCTTATAAAGTTTAGCAAAGGCTTATGCAACTAATAAGTAATATAACTAGTTGAGGCTGAATTTTCATATAATAATAGCAAATATATTACTATTAGTATATCCCTATTTAAGGCCCTTATAGGATACTACCCTCGAATAGTTAACTACTGCTTACTAAACGTGGAGATTAGGATATAAGGGGTTAATAAAAGGCTTAAGAAGCTAATAGAGGTTCGCTAAAGAATAGCTAAGACCTAGCGATATATAACTAAGGTATAAGCTAAGAATGCGAACGCTAGAAGAAAAGCATAATTATACTATATTAGAGATATTATAGGACTCTTAATAAAAAACTTCTATTTTATAAAGGGTTAGCAAAAGCTCGCCCTAAGATTTATACCTATGCTAGTTATAGAAGTTATAAGCCCTAATACCTATAGAGTGCAACTCCCGGAGAAGTATAGCAGAGCATATAATATCTTCTCTATTACTCTACTCGAGCTATAGTATAGCTAAAAGCTCGCTGAGGGGTAGCTCCCGGACCTTAAAGAAGATCCTAAGGAATAAGAAGTTAAGGATATTATATTATAGAAGGAAGTGCTAATAGGCCCCCTATATTTAGTTAAGTAAAAAGGCTAGCTAGTAGAGTATAATACCTAGGAGCCTGAAGAATACTTAGCAAACGCTTTATAAATCCTAGCTAGATTTAAGAAATAGTAGTATAAGTCGTATTATAAGTAGGATAATAAGTAGTATAGATTAATAAGAAAAGTCAATTAACTATAAGATAGCTAAAACGCTAAAGAGAAGACCCCCCCTATAAAGAATAACGCAAACCCTATAGGTATCTAACCTTATATCACTATAGAAGTCCACTATACCCTCGCTAAAGTTCCGCTAGTATTACTACTCCTTATTATTATTATTACCCTTGTTATTATTATTATTATTATTATCGCTCTCCTCCTTAGAGCTCTCGCTAGTAGTACTACTATTACTACCCTAACTATTACTCTCTATAGCTTTATTAGAGTTACTATCCTCTATAGTAGAGGACTTATCCTCCTCGCTATTATAAACCTAGTATTACTAAGCTACTACTAAGGCGTTACTAACCTTCTTCTAAGAATTTAGTCGAGGCGCGGGACTACTACTAATAACTTTAAAAATAGTAATAAGAGCTTAGTAGTAAGTATTATAAAGCATATAGGAACCTTAGACCTTTGAAAGCTCCTATGAAGGAAATATAGATATATAAGTATCGCTCTTTAAAAGCTGCGTTATTAGGATATTAGCAAGCTTATTAAGAAAGGTAGCCTACTTAAAGATATAGGTCTTATTATATAAGTAAATAGGGAGAGCATTATTAAGCTATATTATAATCTCCTTAACTAGAACCTTATCCTTAGCCTAGCAAGCTGCCTATAAATATATATTAGACTAACGAAAGGGCGAGACTAACTATAAAGTAAAACCTACCTCGAGCAAAACCTATAGATATGCCTAAGTATATAAAGCTATACTCTCCTCGATACCTATAGCAAGGAGCTAGTTCTTATAGTTCTTAGAACTAGGCTTAAGACTAGTAGGGTTTACTAACTAGTTATAGAAGTATTAGAGAAGCTCCTGCCCTTACTCTATAGCTGCGAAGATATAGAAGATCTCGCGCTATTAATACTAGCTAGTAGTAATCGCGTAGATATAACGCTTAACCTAGTTCTAATAGAAATAAGTAATACTAATAAGATAAGTAGGAATCTAGAAATAGGAAAAGTTAGCCTATACCTCTACCGAATGGTTACTAAACTCACCCTATAGCACTTAATACTACAAACCTAGCATAACTCGTACGTATAATTACTATCGTAGCAATAGGCGCAGACGACCTAGGCATTCTTAGGAAGCTATAAGGTATAACTAACGCAGGGTTCGCTACTACCCGCCTAATTATGCTAATAGTTACTACTACTAAGTTCGGCCTCAGTAGGGCTATACTTAGTGAGGAGTTAGCTAATAAGGCTCTTAGCACTTATAATATTTAAGGAAGTATTAAAAGATAAGGAGGTTCTACGAAGTCTCGATAAAGAGCTTAGATAATATGAAAGTAGTTATTAAATAATATAGTATAATAAGGAGGGAAAAGAACTAACCCTAGAGTAGGAAAAAGCTATTATTTTATAAATAGCTAAAGAGACCTTGCCGAACTATTGCAAAAGCAAATGCAACTTCGGATAGCAAAGAATAGCAGTTACTTACTATAATAAATATTACCTACTAGGAGATAGACGTAGTAAATTAGCAATAATAGTTGCTATCTAACCTACTTAATAGCCTCATAACGCGCCTAATTAGAAGGGGGATAATAGGATAAAAAACGAAGTTATTATAAGGGCATAGTATAAGAAAGTACTCACTAGATAAAGAGCGAATAACGGGAGAACTAAAACGAAGCTACTATTAGGATAACTACCCTCTTTTGAAAGGAAAATAATAGGATAAAAAACGAAGTTATTATAAGGGCATAGTATAAGAAGGTGCTCGCTAGATAAAGAGCAAATAACGGGAGAACTAAAACGAAGCTACTATTAGGATAACTACCCTCTTTTAAAAGGAAATAATAGGATGAAAAAACGAAGTCTTTATAAGGGTATAGCATAAGAAAGTACTCGCTAAATAAAGGGCGAATAACGGGAGAATAAAAACAAGGCTATAAGGATAACCGCCCTCGTTCAAAAGGAAATAATAAGATCCCTTTAGAATAGCCCGGATAGAAAGCATAAAAGGGCCTAAAAGGAGAGGAACTATAAGGAACGGGATTATAAGCCTAGCTATTATATCTATAACTCCAAGGGCTCTACTATCTTTTAGTAAATATTCGCTAAATAGATACTATACTAGATAATAGTAGTAATAAGTAAAGGACTAGGGCTTACTCTAGATAGCTAAGAGGGATAATAATAGAGGGCTAACCCGCAACACCTGATCTTATAGTAGGGACTACTATAATTAGAAGGGGGATAATTATAAGGGATTAGATACCTAGACTAGAGAAGCTGGAGATGCTTCAGCTACTATAAGCTAAAGGGATAGAGAGGCCTATAGGTCTAGGGCATAGAACCCTTATAGCAAAGACTTAGCGAATACTTGCTAAAGGCTAGAAATAAGGGATCTTAGAGGAAGCAAGCAAAAGTAGTATAATAATATAGACCCTATCTTTTAGGTGCTTCTGCTATTAGTTTGACCTAACTATGGCCCTTAGCCCCTCGATACCTTTACACTATAGCGCGTAGCTAACGCAGGGTTCGCTACTACCCGCCTAGTTATACTAATAGTTGCTACTACTAAGTTTAGCCTTAGTAGGGCTATACTTAGCAAGGAGTTAGCTAATAAGGCTCTTAGTACTTATAATATTTAAGGAAGTATTAAAAGATAGGGAGGGTCTACGAAGGCTTAATAAAGGGCTTAGATAATATAAAAGTAGTTATTAAATAATATAATATAATAAGGAGGGAAAAGAACTAACCCTAGGGTAGGAAAAAGCTATTATTTTATAGATAGCTAAAAAGACCTCGCCGAACTATTATAAAAGCAGATGCGACTTTAGATAGCAAAAAATAGCGATTACTTACTATAGTAGGTACTACTTACTAGGAGGCAGATATAATAAATTAGTAATAATAATTACTATCCGACCTACTTAATAGCCTCGTAACGCACCCGTTTAGAAGGGGGATAATAGGATAAAAAACGAAGTTATTATAAGGGTATAATATAAGAAAGTACTCGCTAGATAAAGGGCGAATAGCAGGAGAATAAAAACGAAGTTATTATAAGGATAACCGCCCTCTTTTAAAAGGAAATAATAGGATCCCTTTAGAATAGCCCGGATAGAGAGCATAAAAGGGCCTAAAAGGAGAGGAACTATAAGGAATAGGACTATAGGCTTAGCTATTATATTTATAACTCTAAGAGCCCTACTATCTTTTAGCAAATACTTAGCGAATAGTTACTATACTAGATAATAGTAGTAATAAGTAAAGGACTAGGACCTACCCCGGATAGCTAAGAAGGATAATAATAGAGGGCTAACCCGCGATACCCGATCTTATAATAGGGATTATTATAATTAGAAGGGGGATAATTATAAGGGACTAGATACCTAGACCGGAGAAGCTAGAGATACCTTAGCTAGTATAGGCTAAAGGGATAGAGAGGCTTATAGGTCTAGGGTATAAAACCCTTATAGTAAAGACCTAGTAAATACTTACTAAAAGCTAGAAATAAAGGATCTTAGAGGAAGCAAGCAAAAGTAGTATAATAATACTAATCCTACCTTTTGGGTGCTTCTGCTATTAGTTTGACCTGACCGTGGCTCTTAGCCCCTCGTTACCTTTACACTATTATATTAGTACTTAGCTAGTTGCTTTATCTAGCCCTCTAGCTTGGGCTAGCCTATTAGCTATAGCTATAGATATCTAGCCTATTAGCCCGTCTAGTCTATAGGAAGGGGTCTTATATTCCCTATTTTCCTATATATACTTATTATCTATATAATAAGTATTTAGTATAGGTAGCCTATTCCCTTTAGGACCCCTAGCCTCGCTTAAAGCATAGCTTCTTACCTCCCCTTATTAGCTTATATTATCCTCTAATTACTCGCTAGGGTTAGCTTCCTTATATAGGTTTATATAAGCTATTTTACTCTACTCTTAGCAAATATTAAGCATAGGTTTCTTAGCCTAATTAGTAGGTATTACTTAGGTATATAGTACTATTATTATTACTAACCTTCCTAAAGCAGGGTAGAAGCAAAAGAATTAGAAAGGTATTAAGGGGCTAAGAGCTATAGTTAGATTAAACTATAGTAAAAGCACTTAAAAAGTAGGGCTAGTATTATTATATTACTTTTACTTACTTCTTCTAAGATCCTTCTTTTTTAGCTTTTAGTAAGTATTTACTAAGTCTTTACTGTAAGGGTTCTATACCCTAGACCTATAGGCCTCTCTATCCTTTTAGCCTGCGCTAGCTGAGGTGTCTCCGGCTTCTCCGGTCTGGGTATCCAGTCCCTTATATTATTGAGGACGCGAGCTGTGAAATTAAACACTAGCGAGTCAGGTGAACCCTTGTCTTCAAGAACCTGGAATTGCAGTTAGAGCTTCTAGCTCTGTTCTAGCGTGTCCACAAGGGGGTTAAAGAATTGGAGGTCGACACCACTTCGTGCGACTGGATGTGTTATCAAGAAATGTCTTGTGACGCGATTTGCTTGCTGTTGGAATTAGTCCGTTAGACACTTACCAAACTAGTGATGAAGATGAAACATGCTAGCTTGCGATCGTCGGTAGAGAATGGATTCAGCAGTGGTCCATCTGCCATCAGTGACTTTTCGGTCGATAGCGCTGAGTAGTTCAACGGCCATATCCGGGTGGGACTGCATGATGACACTTGGTCGTCCCCCATCTAGTGTGCTAGTGTACCGATACCGTTGAATTAAGGGGTCTTTGGATCGCGACCCTTTTGGCGTGGCGCTTCCTGCCTGGTTCTGCACGGGGATGTCTTCGAATAGCGCCGTGGATCATAACCGGCCGTCCCGTCTCTGCGGTGCAGAAATTTCTGGCGACTGGCGATTGTAATGAGCAGGGAGGGCATCATTCGCCATCTGTTCCGTGCATCTTCTCGTCTAGAAGCAGGGGCGCTTGACGTCTTCTCACTGCCCGGCAGTAAAAGGGCCCAGCAACCCGGCTCATGAGCATCGGTGGCTGGCGCCAGTGCCGTTTTATCCCAGCAAAACGGCCAGCTGCACCAATCAAGAGTGTCCCGACTGGCCGTCTCGGCGTCCATGGGGATCGCAACGTGGTTGATGGCTTTTGTGGGTTTCTACGCAGTACTCGTTTCCAAAGCTCCACCGCCACGGGGTTTTCTCGCAATAGCACCGGCTTCCAAAGGGAGAGCCATTTCCGAGCAATGTGTCAGCTAGCATTGCAGTTTGTTTGGTCCACCGCCGGGCGCAGCTGTAATGCTTACTCCTCTTGTGTCTGAAGCCCCTGTTGTCTTCCACGGATGACTCAACGGCCATTGCTCAGCCCAGACCGACACCGTCTTCGCATCCCTCGGTCGGATTCAAGGCGATATCATATTTGCTGCTCGACTAATCGACGACAGTTCATCGTCGAGACTGCGCGGAAGTTCGGGGAAGTATTAATTACCGGCAACGAGTCAACGACTCAGTAACCGGGCGTAAGTGCAAAGTTCGTTGTGCGATTGCTGCTTTCGTCGTTTCTGGGCGCCGACGAGCTGGCACGTCGGGCGGTTCGTCCCACCCGTTCCCGTGCGTGTCCATTCTCTTCATGTGGGGAAAACAAATGATTTCGCGAGGCGGATTAAAAGCCCCAGCGGTGCCATTCTAGCGGGAGCATTAGCTGTTCTGCAGGCCGCTGAAACCTCGTCTCCTTACCGACCTGGAATGAGGCGGAGCTGTCCGACGTTGAGCGATTGGCTCCGAGGATCTCCATCGTGCTGGTTTACACCGAACTTATTTGATTGATTGGCTACCCCGGCGTTACACCGAGATTTGATATCATTCTCAAGCAGCCTCTCCAGCGAGGGATCAGGTGCCTTCGGCGAAAGGTATGCTGTGTAGGATCTAGGCCGGGAACCAGATTCCGTTGCAAATATGATGGGCATCAACATGTCTCTCGTGAGACCACCTTTCGAAGGGCGCCCGACTCGGGGGACCTCGATTCCTGCTGGGTTGAGGAATTTCGGAAGCACCAGTGCACGATGCATAGCCCTAGGTCACAGGTTGACGATTCTTTTCGTTGGAGCTTCCACCGGCCAGATGACCGGTCAGTCATTGACTCGAGGATCGTTCTTGGTTGCTGCCCGACTGCATGTGTACTCCACCGCATCCCTCGTCCGTAATATCGCCCCACGCTGCCGTTCATTCGGAACCGGATCTGTACCCCAGGTGATGCAGCGGCACTAAAGGCAGATGGCAAACGGTCTGGCCTACTGTGGAGACGTCGAGATCATGTCCTGAAGCAGTACAGCAGCGGAGGGCCTTTACATCGAAAGGTACGTTTCGAAACGAGGAAGGCTCGTAGAGTTGGCAATATCAGCTCGAGGTGACCCAAGCCTGCCGATCAGAGGTCTTTAAAATGACCCTTCTGGAGACTTTGTCCGGCGCTTGGGCAGCAGCTTACACTGACCAAACGTGACAAAGTGTTGAGCGTTCTGTTCGACCGATCCAACGGATCAAGATATGCGGCTCGGTGGGGAGAGAAGCTCGTCGTACATCGTGTGTATGGTGGCAATACCTCACAATACGAGAGCAGGAGTGTACCGGTAGCTCCGAGGGAGAATTGTAGGTATCCCCTGAAGTTCGCGGCAGGCAGTTGCGAGCTAGCGGGCTACCCGGTTGTTCGTCCCATTGGCATGATCGGGTTCAGCCCTTGTTCGCTCGGTTTGTCGCCCAAATCGAGAAGACGGTGCTCGTGTACGCACCCAGCAATCCGAAGCATAGAAGCATAGTTTCGAGAACAGTTGCGGGCTACTGTTAGTTTGAACTGGACGAGCGGATGGAAATCTGTGATACCGGTAGCACCATGAGGCCTGCGCCAGGAACGGTGACCCCCCTTCAAAATATCATCAGACGTTGTTCGCTTGGTATCCGGCATGGTGCCAGTGGAGCTGCCATATAATATTGCACACAGCTCTGGGGGCATTCTGGCATAAATCTCCCAAATAGGCATTTCCGTGCGCTCAATTTTCGTGATCGGATTACAGCTCGAATGGCACACCCCAACGACGTTATTTGCGCCAGAGATATCAGCATGAAGATGATGTGAAGACGAAAAAGAAAAGGCATTCAATGTTTGGAGATCGGGTTCGTGAAGGTGAAGAGATGGTGTTGGGCAGAAGGTGCAGAGGTAGAAGGAGAAGTTGACAATAGGCACTTCCACGGCAGGAGCGCATCAACCCTAAAGGGGATGAACCAGACACTTTGAGACGGGTCCTAATGTTTAAGAAATAGACCACATGTTGCTTGGCTTCGATATTAACTTGTACCTAAAGCGTCCTTTACATTCTTTGCAGTGCTACTGTTTCTTTGCCGAACTTAAAAAACAAACATCGTGAGTATAATTTGGAAAATACTTCGAAAGCCGGATGGGGCAAAAAACATACAACACCGGGTATTCGCTGGTCGTCACCGACCCAACTACTAATCCGGCCCTCATTGGCTTATCTAAGGGAGAGCGGACGGGATCCCGAGTTTTCCAATGGATATGGTCGTATGTGGTAGAAAGCGGACACCAAGGCGACTATGAAGCTCGACCTTGGGGACGGCGAACCTCGTCACAGCCCATCCTTTCTCAAAGGCAGGCGTTCAAATTGCTTCTTCTTTGCCATGCCCGCCAATTTGTCAACGATCAAGTCAGCAGCAGCTATAGAGGTCTTCTCCGCCGCGGTTTCGTACGGTGGACTGACTCCTACAACGTCGGCGCCAACCATGTTGAAACCCTCCAGGCCCTTTAGACAACCGTTGAGCTCTCGGGTAGTGCAGTCGCCTGGCTCCGTTGTTCCAGTCGCCGGAGCGATGCTAGGGTCCAGAACTGCGTTTCGTACGGTCAGCCACTCATGCCATATTTGGCCGGTAATGGGTGGATCATGCTGTCAATGTCGATGGACAGCTACACCTGCGTGTCGCCGACAGTCTTCTTGACCTTCGTTACGATGCCATTATACCGATATGGTCGATCTCGTGAGCTTCAATGATGGTAAAGCCGACGGCGTCTCTGTCAATGTCATAGTCTCTTGGGTTCCTGGCGGTGTTAGCTTGGTATTTGACAGTGAGAACTGATGACGCACGAAGAGCTTCGTCCTCAGCCTTCCATGGACGCTTGTCCCTTTAGTAATACATCCTTCATGGCTGGCATGCCACTGGAATGCCAGGAGAAACTACCGTGGGTTATTGCTGACTGATTGACATGATGCCCATGTACCCATCATACGGATCCCACCTAGCCGCTGTTAGCCCGCGAGATCGATGCTATCCTTAGCAAATATCAGTTCTGAGACCTACGCATCCAAATCGGAGTCCAGATGAATTACTGAAACGGGGCCATACACGGTCTTCAGGCTGCGCAAAACAGGCAAAACTATAGAGTGATCACCGCCTAGACTAATGATTCTCGGGTGCTCCTATTTATCTTCTCTAATTTTTAGCTATTATGACGATGGCTTTTGTTTCAAAAGTCTTATTACGTACTCGCATTTGAACTTGGATGGTAGAGAATCTGGCGATAGGCCTGGTCCATCTGCCTGAATGCATAGCTAGCGTCAAATGGAGTGATGGAAATATCGCCGCAGTTAATGATCTCAAGACCCTGCCCGTATTGGTCGACTTTCTAGACAGTATTGTAGCTGCGGCCTCTATTTTTTCTCGAAGATCTAGCGCGGATACCCCTAGGCCTAAACCGAGCCCCGGGGCGGTATGACGTCGAAGTATCGTATGGGAAGCCCAACAATGCGATATCAAGAGGCTGTGGCCAAAGTCAGTCATGTTGCGCCAATAACTCGGTCCGTGTCTGATATAGCTTGTCATGGGATTCTGACAGACATCGTTGCCATTCCAAGTGTGCACAGGTTACCAGCTGCGAAAACGGGAGATCTTTACCCAAATCTGGACCGAATGTTAGCACACTCAACGCGACACCCGTGATCAAAGAATCCCTCACCTTCAATGGAGTATTGCTAACCTGGGCCAACATTCAGCGCCGTGACATTTGCCATTCCGGCTAGGATCAAGATGTTATCGAACTTCATCCTCCAAGTGAAATGATTCGATAACCAAATTTGCTGGGTATGTTAAGTCTTCGGCGGTTCTTTCCCACCAGACAACGAGTTTCCCCTTTAAACACCGAGCAGACAATGTTGTGGTGATCAGATGAGGAGGGGTGGACGTCCGGCCTACGTCCGATGTTCTAATATGCTTATCATGCGTTTGCTACTGCGGTACAAAGACATCAGGACCCCGCTTATCACCCTCACGTTGCTCAGCCAGAGACTGTATCTCGGAGAAGGGTATCGCAAACAAGTAGGTTTCTTAGTATAGATAAAATGATTTCTAAGGTCTTAAAACAGCTTAACTGGACTTTCCTGATAACTTGAATTTCGATTTACCGCCGACATGCTGAAGATATCCACACAACAATAATGCAGCATTTTTCATGGCTCTCCGAAGAAGTTTGAGTTATGGGACATAAGAAACCGCTTCTTACGCCACATAAGAAACGACAACACTCTATAGACACATCAACGGGCCTCATGCAGTGATCCATCATAGTCCCTCTAACGACACTGCCTGCCTGGATTTGTATATCGTGGTGTGATTTGGGCATCATACCAGGATATGGAATCGAACTAGTGACCGAGTGATACGTGTCACGTGTCACGTGTCACTGTTACCAATAGACTTGACTATAGTCCTTCGAAAGTATTGCCGGGCAGCACGTGGATGGTTGGCGTCTTCCAGATATCCCAGTCTGCCGATACCTTCGGATCGCCGAAAGGCCTCAGCGCAGCAATGCGGAATCTTCGCAGACGTCAGATCGAAATTTCTCAAATCCCAAAGTCGATCACTTACTTGTACGCGCCAGGCTGTACATGAGACCCGTTGGCAAATCTCCCAAGCCAGAAGAAGGCACGATACCTGCCTCGCGGCTGCGTGTGGACCGGGAATGGGTAGATGTCGTCCTCGCTATCTTCGCCTTGGATGAACCGAACCGAGGTATCAGTGCGGTTCCAGCTGGTGGCTGAGCCAATGAAGCCTTTCTCGCCGACAATAGGAGGATAAGCCCATTCGGATTCGGTGTAGTTGGCGTGGAATACCTTGAGTTGGAAGGTTAGCTCGATAACGGTGCAGGACAACGCCAATTGACAAAACTTACATCCCAGCGCAATTCTTCGGTGCCCCAAGCGAACCTGGTGTTGAGCTTGGGGTAGTCCTGGGCCTCGCGGGTGAGATTGAACGTGAAGCTACCGATCGTCAGTTTACAGCCCACTATACGCTGATGTGGAAACAATACGAACTTTGACTTTACGTCGAGTCTTATATCGGTCACACCCGATGTGATGTACGGAACGGCCCATCCGTAGTCCCAGACGTTCTCGATCGTCTTGTTCAAGTCACTTGCAACCCCTACCGATGCATGAGCAGATAGTAGCACAAAGCAAGAACAAGCAGACTCACCAAAATACGGGACGCCCAACTCTTCGCCATTGCTGCCGCTGATGAGAACTTTGCCGCTGTAGACCGGCAACCTTGTTGCATTCACGTCCTTCGGGGCCTCGAATGTGAACCTGTACAGAAAGTCAACCTCCGAATACCGCTTTCTTTTATGTGCCGTAGTGGCGGGACATACTCCACACTCTGCGTCTTGCCGGGACCGATTGTAATATCAGCCGGAAGTGCAACGTGAGGCGTCATCTTCATAGGGTTGATATCTGCATAGAGGAGAATTCCTGGAACGAAAGACTGTTGCTGTCCAGGAATCGACGGCTGATAACATTGGTAGCCTCCAGCATCCTGAAGCGAGAATTTATAGGTCACAGACTCGGTCCCACCGTTTGTGATATTGACAGAGTGCGTGCCGACGAAGTGGGCGGTGTCGTTTAGCTCGAACTTGCGACCATCGAAGCCTAGCTCAGTGGTGTAGTTCAGTATCCTCTCCGCATCGACGAAGCCTCCGCCGACCTGGGTCGTGGGGGCCCAAAAGCCGTAGTCAGTGGCGCTGGTAGCCCAGTCTGCCCACGGCACAGCACGAGCAGTCGACGAAATCCGAGCCACGAGTCTCTTCGCCCATTCTGGGTCATTCTTGTGCGCAGATCGGCCGCCAAACTTGCTGACCCAAAGTGCAGCAACACCGGACAGGTAGGGAGTGGACATACTCGTACCGCTGAGAACACGGTACTCGTTAGTCGGGTATGTGCTCAGAATCTTGGTCCCAGGGCCTGACACGTCCGGCTTGAGGGCAAGATCGTACGTGCCACCCCAGGATGAGTACAAAGCAGGACGTCCGCCACCAGCGTTTTGAATTCCCACGTAATGAGCCGTGTCGACATCGAAGGACGCAGTGACATTGCCGCCAGCGATGATTGTAGAAACGATTGCTTGCCCGGCGTTGGCTTCGATGGCACCAGTGAGCCCGTTCGTGTTGGAAGTCACAGGGCTCTGGTAGGGTGCGTCGTTGTTGTAGAAGAGGATGTACTGCGCACCAAAAGCCGCAGCATTGTTCTGCTTGGTGGTCGTGGTGCAGCCGCCAAGTCTGATCAGGACTACAGTCTTGTTGAGAGGCGGGGTATTATCTGGGAGAGCCTCGCAGGCATCATTCTCCACGGATGCGTTCAGAGTGATGGGCGTAATCGGCCAGTTGGCGATGGTGTGCGGAAAGAAGCCCGATGCAGGGACGTATGCCACCTGAGTGCTGTTGGATTGACCGTTGAGGTTGAAGTCAGCCGAAAATGCCTGCGCAGGAAAAACGCCGGGGTCGCTAGCAGCAACGGTCAAGACATGCTCGCCCGAAGCACCGTTTGCCATGACAAAAGGGCCATCTTGTCCCGAGTTGCCGGAAGCGAAAACGACCACGACGCCGTTGTCAACAATTCTGGATGCTACGACGGCGAGAGCGTTGCTGGTGAACCCACTACCCTCGCCGATGCTGGCGCTGATGATATCCGCCTGGGACAGTCAACAAAATTTCGAACGATGGTCGTGATCTGCAACTTACTTTTGAGTCAAAAGCTTTGAGGAAGCCCTCGATCACCGTCTCCTCGTTGGAGTAGCCGGTGCTGCCGAAGACCTTGAAGGCGAGGAGTTTGGCTTGCGGAGCGACACCGACGAATCTTGACTCATTAGCTCTGAGGTCACGGCGAAGGATCAAGCGAGACTTTACTGTTCACTCTTGCCGGCGATGATGCCAGCCACATGAGTTCCGTGTCCATATATATCCATGGGATCGTTGTCCGGTTTAGGAGGACCATTGGGCCAAGCTGACAACTGTAAGTCAGTGCATATCCGCAAAGAGGCCGACTTCATGCCCATCACGTACCATCGCCGACCAGATCATATCCTCCAATGACTGTGAAATTGGCACCTATGCCACCGCCAAGCTAGAAGCCAAGTCAGCCTCCTCCACTACATTGAAATGATGTGAAGCCCTACCGCTGGATGAGTGTACTGAACACCGCTGTCGACAGTCGCGACAACAGCACCGTCTCCGAGGATGCCGCGTTCGTGCAGCTTTTCCACTCCCGTAAGGCCATGGACCGAGTAGTTCTGCGCAGCTGCATCGTCGCTGAAGCCTTCAACCTCGACTGTTGGAAGCAGTTGCAGGACTTGAGACTTGTAGACTGAAGCGACAACCGCCTCATTCTCGGACTCGTCCAAGGATGCCTTGATAGACTCGGCTGTGCAGGCGTGATCGCATTCAACCGCCAAGCCGGGAAAAATATCCGAGTCGAACTGCTTGACGACTCGAAGTCCCTGAACGCCGGACGAAGCTTTGGAGGCCACGCGAGATCCGTGGAGTCGCGACTTCAATTCAACAATGTATCTTCTCGGCGCCGCATCGCTGGGGCCTGTGTCCTTGGGCGAGCGCGGCACGAATTCATGCACCGCCTGGGCTGTACCCAGGACTGCCAGCAAAGCCGTCGCCGTACGCATGGTCGCAAACGGGATCAAGAAAACGAGTGTGAAATTGCGTTGACACGAAAGATCTGCATTCGAGCCTTCGAGGAGCGCGATTCTTCTAGTGAAGTAGCCATTTTGGTGCCAAGAAGCACACCATGTTGTTAATAACACCTGCCCCATAAGGTAAACCGCAACCTGTGGTGGTTCGTTGTTTTCACACGGGAGTTATCCACCGAGGTAGCATTGGCAAACGCACCTTAAATGGTGCTGACAGGGAAGCCGTCTGCAGGAACATGGGCGATTAATGGGAAATGCGGGATTAGCGGGAGGAATACGAACTGTCGACATCGACAGCCAAGGTTTATCAAGGGCAGTGGAGCTCGCCGAGGACGGAATGCTCCCCTTTCAATCTGATTCAAGGCTAGAACGACGTCACAATGCAACTACATCTGGGGAGGAGTTATGTTGTGACGGGCGAAAACTTCCCCATCAGAATGTCCCATACTCCCATCTGGGAAAGTCCGTCTGTCAAATTTAAAGACATTATCAACGAGCCTGTGGCCCCAGAAGGCATGGAGCTTTGACAGTTGTTGTGTGGTCAGACCACTTCGCGGCATAGCTATCCATCGGCTGATTTTCCAAGATGCTCCTGTCCACACAGTGGAGCACTTCTCACGTGTTGATAAAGGCTTCTAATTAGTTACTAAGGTCTTCATGCCCTACTTGTATCATCACTATTAGGTTACAGTTATTGGGTCATCTTCTGATGGTATTGACTTCATCCCCTGGTCCAAATCCAACAGCTCAGAGTCACTATCACGGGAAGTATGAGTGTCGCTCCTTGACCTTGCACCAAACGCGTCGAGGTCACGGTATATTGCAGTTTCTTCCGATAATTCCTGAGCACGATGTCGGTTTGGTCCCGAATTCCTTGGAACCGACCGCCGCCGGGACGGCGTCATTTCCGAACCCCGAGCCCGGCCCTCTTTGTTGGTTGATGTCCCTCTTCGATCCCCAACACCGAGGAAACATTCGGCCGACCAGTGGTTTAAGCGTGATGAGACACGCACACACTATAGCCGTATTAAGCTCTATGACGGACCACATGGCTATTCCAGAGCGTTCGTATGTGGGGTCGGTCGAATATTGGGCGGTAACTACTGAAGGGATTCGCAGTGTCGACACGATGCAGACACTTTCGTCCGTTAGTGATGATTGCACGGTTCAGGAATCAGAGCTTAATCAGACTCACAAGAATCCCAGCGCAAAGATGAGGTACAATCCTATCTTTTGCTGACGGGTCGCCTTGATCTTCGGGAGAATCGGTACTGGTAGTATGAGAATCATGAAATCGGTGACAATATTGAGAGCAGCGTTGGAAAACCAGTTGGCGGCTCGGTCGAAGCAATGGCCGGGAACACTGTGTCGTAAGTTGAGGTTCATCACAGCTGAGCTTGCGGACTAACCTCTGGTCCCAGTTCTTCTCCAGAGGAACGCAGAACAGAATTGACGAGATGACTGTCCATAGCGATACTGTTGCGACGAGGGCCAGTACGATGTAGCAAGCCTTGCGGTAGTTCAAGTCTCGCAGAACACGCAAGTAGAGTAGCAATATCGAGACCTTTGTGAAAGCCAGACCCGTGTTATAAAATATGATGGTAATGTATGACCACTGGAAATGTTTTATCAGTACAAAACAGAAGTGACGATCAACGCCCTGTGGTGACTGGTATATGATTCGTACCTTCAAAAAGGTTTGTTGTTGATAAGGAGTCAGGGTATCGAACCGCTCACCCATCCCCGTTACTGACTCTGTTTTGATGATGAGAGAGGCAAGTAGATGTTGGGCTAAGACCACTTACGGAAACACATGCCAATAGTCTCAGCGACGGACCAAACCTGCCGCGTACTACTCGTCAGCAATCGGTGTTTGCGCCCATATCACAATCCGCCTTGCGGCCTTGCGGGGAAACCAAGCCGTAGTAATCACGTACCCAAGCGACAAGTATACACCAATCTTCCTTCCCCAATAACTTCGATGGAGAGAGGCGCGCAAAGAATCTCAAGCCAACGACCAAACCCGCTAATCCTGCCGCCGCTACCGAGCAAGCGATAAGGGATTGGCCTAGCGGTGCTAAACCGGGCGGACCCCCGTCCTCGGTGGCATCAATGGTTGCCATTTTGTACTGCGGCCGAGCCGGGGCTGTCGCCGAAGCTTCCTGCACTCATCGAATTTTTCGAATCTCGGAGAGTAATCTGTCGTGAGATCTATTCCGTATGGCCGTAGAATGTTTCGCCGGGAGAAAATATCGAATGGAAGTTGGCGTTGCACAGGAGACGCGCCCACAATACACGGCGGGGTGGACTGCAAGACATATCAATCCCGGCCTAAACTAAAGGATACACTAGGGAGCCATTAAAGGCACCAGAAGGGTCAAAGCGGATGCGACGTCTACTGCGTCCCTAGGCCCGGAAGAGGCCAGATGAGCTGACGAGCCATTGGCAAACCTCGAAGTGGGTGTGAGAGGGGGGACTAAACTCCGTTTCGAGAGCATGAGGCCGAACAGACGAATCCACGGATGCCCGTTTGACTCAGGACATGGGCAGAAATAAGGTTTCAAGACTTCCATGTGTGAGTAGTTGAGCTTCAGATTTCATGAGGCCTCGTTTGGCCCATGCTTATCAAAGATCGGGGACAGGCTTACAGATCATCTCAAGTCTCCCGGTCTTCCCGTCAAGTAATTGGTGCTAGTGGGCCAAAAAAAAAAGCCGTAGTTTACTCCCGCTTTGCTTAAGGTTCGAGGATTCAAAGCAGTGGCCCTGGCCGCCCTCCATTTCGACGCGATGGAGCACGTTTCTCCAGCTTTTACTGAGTAACCTTTAGGTTCCTCCAGCTTGTCACCCGAGAGTGAAGAGAGGGTCTCAGACAGTCGATCCAATCTGGAACAGAGATCGGCACTGATGCTTTTCGGCAGTTTGTAGCCCACCTAGTAGCGTGTATGCTTCTAGCCTAGACTCTTCCTACTGTCGACGAGGTTTGCGCGCTGGCCTGATAAAGGGCTGAAGGTTCAATTATGCTGGAGTGATGTCAACGATTGAGAACCATTTACTCCAAACTTCACGAACTACCGAATCCCGAAGATCTGCCAGACGAGAAAGTCAGAACAAGAAGGTGCACACACACCCTCTAGTTCGATGCCTTTTTGCCGGTTTCCAACCTACGCAAACAATACCGAAGGACGTCGACATCTTGGGTGGTATATGACCTTGCTAAGCAAGTGACCAGTCAAAAACCAGCGACAAGATCAGTAATCTGACGGGACAGTTGTTTTTCGGAGCAGCCCTGGCCCGATCCGCGTTGCCGCGACCAGATCATGTGGACCGAATTGGCTTGGTTTCGGGCTACCGAGATTTCAGATACCAAGATCTGGTGGCTTGAACTATTTGAAAGATCGGTGGACAACCGCATTGGTTGTCGGTTTTGAATTAGGCCTAGCAAAGGGCTCGAGAAGTACTGGGAAAACATCGAAGTCGTCACAGGTGACGGGAAGAAAAGGAGCGTGTCCCAACGCTCTCTGTAATACGTGAGATGGGTGCCGTAGACCAGGAAACAATGAGGGGGAAACAACAATCTTTTGGACGCTTAAGGCGCCACATAAGCCCCAAACAATCTAGGTTAAGGGTTCAAGCGTATCTATTGTTCTATTCACAAGCCACTCCACGTCTTCTTCGCCGTAACCAAGAAGATGCCTTGGAGGTCTCCGATCCGGACGCCATACTGTCCCTTCTCCAACCTCCACACTTTCTGGGCTTCGTCCCAGTAGCTGCCAGCCACTTGAATGTCAACCTCCAAGGTCGCCGATTTCGCCTCGCCTGGTTGTAGATCAACCTTAGTGAAGGCCTTCAACTCCCGCTCGGGTCGCCAAACTGAAGTCTCCTTTGGCGGGGTGACGAAGAGCTGCACGACCTCCTTTCCGGCGCGAGATCCCGTGTTAGTGACCTTGATTGAGCATCTCAACTTGGGGACAGCCGACGACTCGTCAACAGCAACTGACAAGTCCGAGTAGGCAAACGTTGTGTACGATAATCCATAACCGAAAGCCCACCTCGAGCGCTTTGCCGCTTCGGCGTGCCGGTACCCTACTGCGGGACCCTCGGCGTACTGGAACGAGATGCTACCGTCCTCCGCCTTGGTAGCCGGGAAGTCGCCGAAGCTGGGCGCGTCTTCCAACGTCTTGAACCAAGTCGTTGCCAGGCGTCCGCTGGGGTTCGTCTTTGCGGTCAAAATGTCCGCGGTGGCTTGAGCTCCCTCTTGGCCGGGGAAGTGGGCATTCAAGATGGCATCCACATCATTAACCACGGCACTGACGTCAATCGGGTTGCCGCAGTGGAGGACGAGTACCGTCTTCTTGGATGCGGCAGCCACGGCCTTGATCAGAGCTGCTTGGTTTTCCGGCATTCGGATGTCTTCGAGGTCATAGCCCTCGGATTCGTATTGCTCGTTACGCCCGGCGTAGACGACGCTGACGTCCGAGGTCCTGGCGAGCTCGACAGCCTCTGCGATTCCAGCTTCGTCGGAGCGGTACTCCTCGAAGCAGAGCGACGCAGCATATGGGGTAGGCTCGCCCTTTACCAGGTGATCCCACGACTTCATGCTCAGCTTGACGTCGTAAGCCTGACCAGCGTTCAGGGGAATCTGGACGCGAGTCTCCAGCTTGATGTGGTTGAAGATAAACTGCTCGGTGGCAATCTCTCTTTGCGGTCCCGACAGAACCTCCTTGCCGTCAACAGTGAGGGAGAACTCGCCAGTAGTTCGCACGGCGAGTGTGTGCTCTCCGGTGCTATCGGGGGTCAGCTTGGTGCTGATCTCGAAATGAGAACCAGGAACCTTGAGTCCGGCCTTGAACTCTCCTAGCATCCACACTTCGGCCTTATCCTGGAATTCTGTCAAGACGGGCTCTGATGCGTCGTCATTGAAGTACTTGACGTCGACGCCATTGCGCCCGTCTTGGGCGGTCAGCTTCGATGTAGGCGCTACGGGAATGACACGCCGAGTTCGAACACCGGCTGCGTATCTGACGGCATCGCCTCCGGGGAAAGATTGCTTCAGAACCTGAAGAGGGGAGTGTCTGTACTGAGGCGTGCAGGAAGCACTTCCGCCTCCTGTGACGACGGGCGATCCGGCGTATTCTCCAATCAGGGCGACCTTGGCTGTCTTCAACGGATTCAGGGGAAGCGCCTCGTTTTCGTTTTTAAGAAGAACGATACCGCTTGCCGCCAGCTCCCTCGCGATAGCGTTCGTCTCCTCAGTGATCTCGGATCTTTCTGGGTTCTCGCCATGCCACTTCCTTGTTCGGTTTCGTAGCTCGAGCATCTTGAGTGCCCTGGTGTCGATGTCGGCCTCGGACAGCTTGCCCGACTTGACGGCCTCGACTAGTCTGCCGCCCCTGAACACAGGGAACGGCATCTCGAGGTCAAGGCCAGCCTTGACGGGGGCGACTGTGTCGTGGACGGCGAACCAATCGCTCATGACAATTCCATCAAATCCCCATTCCTTTCGCAGAACTTGTTCGATAAGCGGACCGTGCTCGCTGCAGAAAGTACCATCAACTTTGTTGTAGCTGTTGCAATCTTCTCGTCAGCCCTGGAAGACAAACAGTCGTGTGTGGTGAGGGACATACGCAGTCATGACGCCAGTGGGATTAGAAGTTCTCAACAAGTGCTGCCAAGCCGCGAGGTAGACCTCTCTCAATCCTCTGCTATTAGGTGACTGTTTAACATCGTAGAAGTGTCGCAGAGTTTCTGAGTCGTTGCACACGAAGTGTTTCGGGCACGCACCCATGCCCGTCTTCTGGATGCCATTGACAATCGCACCCGCTAACTGACCAGACAGCAATGGGTCCTCGCTCATGCACTCGAAGTTGCGTCCGGCGCGCGGGTCGCGGTGAACATTGATCGTCGGGCCAAGGACAACCTGCGCACTCTTCAGGCGGGCCTGGTTGGCAAGCTCCTCTCCCAAGCGACCCAGGAGCTCAGCGTCCCAGGTTGATGCTAGACAGGCCGTGTTCGGGAAGCAGGCAGTCGTAAGATCGGCTGTGATACCCGAGGGGCGAACACCAGCAATTGAGTCTGCGACCTGGAAGTGAAATGATTAGCAGCTTCATCTATTGATGTCTCAATGCGTCAATGAAATCTGCTTACCCTAATAGGAGGAATATTGAGGCGCGCGACGCCTGCAGCTGTAGAAAAGTCGCGGCCTGAGAGTAGAGTGACCTTCTCCTCCAGTGTCAACTCGGAAAGAAGAGATGTGAAGTCTCTCTCGTCAGTTTGAGATCCCATGACGATTTCGTGCCTATGTTTCCAAGATATTCAGGCCAATTGAGTTGTTCATTCGAGGGAATAGCTCGTCTAAAGAGGGTTGCAGGAGATCTGATTTACCGGAGTCGAAGCCAACCCGAGTCGACGGCATCTGCTTCTTTTAGCTGCCCAGGTTCTCAACCGACTTGTTTACTTTCAATCTAAGAAAATTATCGTGAAATCGTACGTCCCGCAGCCAGCTTTCCCATGTGATGATGCACTTGTCGGCGAAAGTTTACCGATCTCTCCGACCTCCGACCCCGGAACTCGCCCGCAGGAGATTCATGGGGCTCCCCCCATCCCATCCCCCGCTTTAATCGGCTTTTCCGCCGGTTCCAGGCTTTCCTGGAGGACATTCGGATGTGTGGCATTGTAGGAATCTCCGAACGGCCTGTTTACTATTTAAAGACAAAGACGCGTCCGCGGCACCGGCGGATGTCAGGGTGTCGTCGACACAATGCGGTGGTTGTGCTGTTATGACTATCAAAAATGAGGCAGTGTTGTCAACTGGGAGATTTTCTTTCCTTCGCTTCTACTTCGGAGTCAACCTTCTTGGTCCCTTGGATACCGACTACATGGTTCGTTGATCATCAAGAGCCATGAATAACGAATTCGTTCCCTCAAAATCGGCGAATTGCATTGCAAACCCAAAATCCATCTCGTTGTCCAAAATATTGAGCGGTCCCCAGTAGTGATTCAGCTGCAACATGGCGTCGGCTGGCGGCATCGCTGGGATCATGGCTGCTGAGGGTGTGGAGGCAGAAAACTTCTTCTCGGCCTTTTCAATGGCTTTGTGGAGGAGTTTCGCTGATCTCAACGCCACCACACACTCGTCCATAGTCTCAAGGATCTCAGTTGCCATGCCTACGAGCTTTAGAAGCGGTTGCAATTCTGGTTCTGTAGCTTCTTGCATGACGTAAACAAGAATCATAGATGCAGCAAATACGGTGTACGTTGTGTTGTAGAACCTTTGACTGTTAGCAAGTGCTCTCTGCGAGATAGCGCGTCGTTCTATAAATCACGTACCAAGTGCGGAAAAAGTCGTGATGCTGATATGTTTGATAAATGATTTCGATTGTTTGTTTGGCTGATTCGAGGCATGTTTGAATGCCTTCATGTGAACCTGGTATCGAAGTACGCTCTGTTGATGTTGACGTCAGGAGAATGGAGCCAAAGAGGAGAATCTTCAAGTTGAGAAAGCCTAGTAGCACGGTCAGAAGTCTGCGGGCTACCCTTGAGTTCTGTTGAAACGCACGCATAGTAAGAACAAGTCTTTGCCTCTTCATCCACTGCGCTTCTTTCGCACTCTTGAGTGAACGAGGCTGGACTGAAGCTGTCGGCCGGATAGGTTCTGGCAAGCCCTCGGCCCATTTTTGTAGGTCTTGGTCGATTTGATGCGCCAGAGTCACAGTCCTTGGCACCGTTGTCTCGGGCAAGTAAATGCCCAAGCAGATACTCCGGATGACTTTTGAGTAGTCAACCATCGATTTGATGATAGCGCAAGAAGGGGGGTCGGTGAGGTCCGAGCTGGACGAGTTTTCGCAGTCCGTCTCGCTTATGATGGGAAATCGTCGATTGTGATACAAGTCGGCGCCTAGTGTGTCGGGCCGACCCATCGAAAAGGACATTTCCCTTGTTTCAGCATCAGCAATTTACAAGCCAAATATGAGCCAAGATGTCGAGTCGCTCACGTTTCCAAGGAGTATAGACCCCTAAGAATGGTGTCAGTCAAAGCCTCGATCTAGGGTGACGAATCGTCCTACCACCACGTCCTTGTTTCTGCTCTGAGCTCTGCCGGATCCTTCTTGCAGTCCTGGCCGGGTTCTCGGTTGATACCCATCGCGAGTGCTGTTCTCACGGCAAGTCCCACGTACATGTATGACCCTGGCCGAAACTCATTAACTCGGCAGTTCGAAGTAGTACAAGCTGACACTTACAATGAGCGTTCAACTCATTTTGACAAACCTTTGCCTGTCGAGTTGTGAATATCCACTGAAGACTTTCCGCGCAGGGTGTGAAAACCTACCAAGAAGAAATAGCACTGAACCATTTCCAGGTCAGTGACCATTCCTAGCTGGTCACAACGCCTTTTTGCCTCGTCGAAAAATCTCCGACTCCACTGCAGATTTTCGATTCCATCAATGGGCTCGTCTTCTCTCACGCCAATCAGCGCACCTAGGGAGAGAATGCTGTAGTACAATGCAATGAAGCTTGATGGGGTCCGAGCAACTTCTGGGTTGGACCACAAGATTTCGCAGCGGTCGAAGAAGATCTTCTTGTCCAGGATAGGATGAACATAGTGTATGCTGGAAAAGAAGCTCTGCAAGAAGCAGCGACATTGCGGATAATGTGTCACTGGCCGCACGGATGATCTTTCTTCACCCAAGTGCGCCGGATCTTGCGGCTGGTCGGCCGCGGGAGACGAAAACGCCGGATTATGCAAATTTGACAGCAGCGTGCCCGCATCAGAACCGGTGTCGTGAGAGATGACGGGCTCTTCGCCAGTCCGTTGTACGTGTGACAACAATGCAACGGAAGATGAGCTGCCGTAGAATTCCACATTGCGAGTGTGCCGATTAACGCCGGAAACCTCCTGTCCGGCAGCATTCCTTGAGCGGGCGGCGTTGGAAGGCGAGCCGACAGTCGTGCTTCTTGAAGGCCTGCGCTGAAGTTTACAGTCTGCTGCTGAGAATCCATCGCCGATGTCGGGTATTGTCGTGGAAACCGATGCGTTGTCGTCTGTTGATGGTGCTTTCTGCGATTCTGCTAGGGCCGAGAGACTCTTGACCTGTTCTTCAAGTTGTCTGACATATCTACAAAAACAAGAAAAAAGGAAAAAGATTCGCGTCAATGGATCTCGGCCAGACGTTGCAAAGACTTTGAGATGACTTACTCCGGAGTGTAATGCCTCCGGGACATGTCTTGGCCTTTATAAACACATGTTGCGCCGCGATCTGAATTTTCACCGTTAGTCGTCACATTTAGAGAACTTGAGGGATTCAGTCGCGTAGGAAACTTACTCTTGCAATAGGTGCATGGGTAGAGCTCGTCGCATTTGTTCTTCTTGGCTCTGCAGAGATCGCAAGCTCTGGCAGCCCGGGGTCGACGGACCTTGCTGCCAGAGTTTTGTGTCGTGCGTTGAGCCTCTGCAGAATCCATTCTTCTAAGCGTCGAGCCGCGCGGCTACGGACAAAAAAGGAGGGGGGAGGGGGCAGAAAAGCCAAACTTTGCGGCTGGTGGAATGCAAATCGTGTGTTCGATGACTTCAGCATCGGAACACCCGCTCGCTTGTGCTCTGCGTTACTTCGGTTCACGAGGGAGACGAGGGGAGGTTTGGTTGTATGCAGAGGCGAAAGCAGTCTGCAATGGCCGCGCATCCGAGACGCAGCAAGGAACCTCCACTTCCCCGCACGACGGCTCGGAATGGCAACATGATGCGGGGATGGGTTGAGCGTGTGGGGTAACACTTCGGGGCATTCTTCAACAAAGTTGCACGTGTCTTTATTGGTAAGCTGGGTCGCCATCAGTGGGCTTTCCGGGCTATCAAGTGGATGGCATGGAGACGTGGTCGAGCCGTCTTGTTCTGTTGTCCAGCTGGTTCCATCTCGAAGGCCATTCAGTTACGCAGATATTGTTGAGCTGAGTCGTCATGAGAAAAGGGGCTATCATTCGACGATGTTGTCTTCTGGGAGGAACCATGACCCAGGCCCATACAGGCAGAGATTGCTCGCCTTCAACCCCTTGTTTTTTCCCCAGATCAAACAATATCCATGCAGAAAGGATCTTCATTTCTCGAATTCAATGCCAACAATAATGTGACCCCTGAGCACATCGCTCACCCCGTAAATCTTGCTTTCTGCTGACGAACACTGCAGTTGAGAACTTGAGAGTCATGAGGGCTCCACTTGGAGCCGGGAATTCCGCTTTGTTTACGTCGGGTTCTCCGCCGACGTTGCAGCGAGTGAATAGGACCGAGTGCAAGGTCTTCACTGTCACACACCGGCGGATCGGAAGCAACATGCATAGTCAATCACGATGGAGAAAGACATCGCAACTACAGCGAGACCTGCAAAAAGTGTCTCTACGCAGTAGCTTTGCAAACGGCAGTTTCGTAGCTAACACAAACAAACGACTCAAAACAGGAGCCCCCTCTTCCCGCTTCACTTGGCATCCACCGGCCCCTCGTTGAGCTTGTGCTTTTCGAACTTCCGCGCCGAGATGCGCATCTCGAACATGTGGTCCAGCTCCTCGTATGTCCGGCCCTTGGTGCCTGGAACGTCAAAGTAGATGATGGTCAACACGATAATGCCCATGACAAAGAAGATCCATCCAATGTGGCCACCCATGTTCAGCTGATCGGTGTTGAAGAGGTACGGCAGGATGATGGTCCAAATGGTGCTGGCAACGGAGGAGAACGCCACACCAATGCCCAGAGACTTGGCGCGTAGCTTCGAGGCGGAGACCTCACCGGCCACAGCCATGGACGCGCCGACCGCAGGTCCGTAGGAGATGGACGTGAAAATCAACGCAACGCCGATCGTCAAGAGAGACGCGTTCGTCTTCGGAAACACCGCGGCCACACCCATCGAAAGATACAGGCAGATGCACACAGCAATTCCGAAGAACATGAGAGGGCGGTGGCGAAACCTCATCATCAAGAACGCGTTGAAGATGGCGGAGACAAGTCCAACGGCGATACCAACTTGGACCAGCATGAGGACTGTGTGGCTTTCAAGACCAGTCTGGTTGAGGAAGTAGGGGGCGTTTGACGAGAGAACAGCGCCGGTGACTTGCGGGATGTAGAAGCAGATGAGGATAATCCGCGTTCGGCGCCAGTTAGTCCCCTTGAAGCATTCGACAAATGAAGCACCCTCAGCGGCGAGCTGGCGCTCAGCTTCGACGTTCTCGACGATCTGGCTCAAGCGAGCGTCAATGTCTTCCGTAGAACCTGAAAGTCGCTCCAGCGCCTTCCGGGCCTTGTCGTGCCTGTTCTTGATTACCAGCCAAGTTGGCGACTCGGGCAGGAAAGGAAGACCGATGGCGAGGATCGCGGGGAACGCCCAGGCCGAGGCGAACACGACTCGAAAAGCCGACTTGTCCATGATCGCTGTACGAGAGAAGCTTGAGGCAATGGCGATGAGTAATCCCAAGTTCTACTCCGGTATGAGCAACCGATCTCGAAACAGACTGGAAATCCACAACTTACCAACATGATTGTGTTCACGGAGAGTGCAATGCCTCTGATCGGCAACGGCGCGATCTCAGAGACATAGGTCTGAGTTGTCGTCGTGAAGAGGCCGACGGAAAAACCAGTCACAATCTTTCCGCCCAAGAATTGAGGAGGCGTCTCTGCAACGAAGCTGATGGCAATACCGCACGAGGCAACAACAATACCCATGGCGATAACGGCACGTCGACCAAACCAATCCTGAACATATCCTGCCGCGAATGATCCAAAGAACATCATGGCGTTGTACATGGCATTCCATGCCGATTGCCAGTAGGCGGGGATGATGAGTTGTCCATTGATTTCAGACGCGAATGTCATCCTGAGAACACCAAGCGGTTAGAATTCGAATGTTATCTTGTGGCGCGAATTCTCAGAAACTTACTGGAAAGCCGGCATGGCCAGGCATACCGACAGCGCAAGGTTCTCGAAACCAACCAGAGTTGATCCAACTGAGTTCACATCGTTAGAGTTGAATATAGTTGAGATCGGATGAACCGCTTACTGTTGGCGTATATAGTCCACAGAGCAATTTTCGGATTCTGACGCAAACATTGCAACGGAGTCATCTGGCGGTCTGCCTCCCGCAAAACCTCCTCTTCGTGTATAACATTCGCCTTATCAGCCATCACATCTTTGTGAGCCTTGTCACCAGTAGACTCCATTGTTGAAGTCGTTCGCCTACTCGGCGGCCCGGCCGTGGGTTGATGTCGGCGGAGTCGGTAACGCCGACCCGTGTTTGTCGAGTTGTGCTTACGTTCCTGCGCAATGCACAAAGGGTCCAGGTGTTTCAAGGGTGTTGAGATCTGATCTGTGTTCAGACGAGCGTCGGCGACTGGAGTTACCGATGAGATTTTGACATATGCAGATATGAGTCGATATCGGGGTGCTGGTGAGCTGATTGTCACAGAGTTATATCAGAGTTCACCGACTCGACAAGCAAGTTCTGCAACCCTGACCGGGATCGATCCGGCGTTGCCCCCGGATGTCCCGACTGTACCCCAGACCATTGTCCAACACCTACGTAGCTTGGGCTGGCGGGGTCCCCAGACGCTACTAACTGCACTCCGCTTCGGTGAATCAATCGCAGCAAGGCTTGTTTCTGTTACGGCCTTGACACGTAACTGTCCAGGTCATTGCACACATTTCCATAAGCCCGAAAAATGGGGTTTTCGTGTTCCATGTTGGGGCTGGTTAGCCACCCGCTGTCAATTACACCGAGTGCGGATGACTCGGACTTGAAGTCTTTGTTTTCTGTTATTGCGTACCACCGCAATTGAGTTTCGATAGCTTGGACATGGCAGCGGCCAATCATGACACAAGGCGAGCATTGCTATTAGTGATGTTGCGTGGTGTCTCAGATTCTCTTTTGACGACCGTAGCTTCTACAGCTTCCGAACAGCCGATCCACATTGCCATTATTCTGAATGCATGATGCAGCTGACACGTCTTTCATTATGGCTAGCTGAGAATTGCATACGCACTGCTCACTTGATCAAACTCTCCAAGAAGTCGAAGCCTTCTCGTTGGAGATTCCACGTCTGAGAACCAACCTTCATCTTCGCAGCAAAGGTATGTTCTTCTCCCGGGATTTCCCTCAGCTCAGACTTGACCCCCTTTTCCTTCAACACCTTGAATAGGTCTCTACTCAAGTCGATGGACACCATGGTGTCCGCTTGTCCGTGCACGATGAAAGTCGGCGGAAAGGAAGAGTTGATGTTCCTAATGGGATCAACCTCGTCCCAATTTTGGGATGGGACGATCGTGTTCATGACGTTGCCGTTGGCGATTTGCGTCATGGCGAACGCCTGTCTCGGATCATTAAAGTTCGGGGGACCTGGAGCCTGACCTTCAAGTGATACACCTCCCAGAAGTGGCACTGGGTCTTCGTCGAATACTTTGTTCAAAAAGTCTTCAGATAAACCGGGTGGAAGTCGCGCAGCGACATGTGGTAACTTCTGTGTCCAAAAGGGGGCTGTGAAGTTGCAGGGGCCGTACATGTCGTAAATTCCTGCAACAGGGCGAGGAACCCCAAAGCCCTGGGTTCGTTCCTGTCAGTACGTAGTCCTAAACTCTCAACGGGTGAATGGACCGTCGTCCAGAATGGACGTACAAGAGCCAATGACAAGGTGCCGCCGGACGAAGTTCCAAATGCGAACACATGGTCAGTGTCGATGGCAAAGTAGTCTTTTACTTGGGCGTCGACGGCCTTCTGAAGACCGCCGTCATACACCCAGCCGAGAAGGTCACGACAGTCTCTCATCGGGCCATCAAGGAGAGTTACTTGAGGGCAGAGTCGATGGTTTGGGGCCAAAACGATCCATCCTCTACCAAGACAGTCATCTACTTGGTCTCTATTGACCATCTTCGATGAGCCGAGCATGAAGGCACCTCCATGGATATTGATAACTATTGCCCAGGCCCACATTAGTCCGAAGTTACTCCTCTTGGCTGCCAAAGGGTCGCTATAGATCAATCGTACCAACCGGATGAGGTGCCTTGGACTCCGCCGGCGGGGGCAGGTAGACATCCACATCGATCTCCTGTTGACCTATGGTCTTGTACACTGCTCGAAAAGGGGACTCTCGCGTCATGTTGGTTGTTTCTTGGCCTCGATCGGGGAACTTTCTGCAAAGAGGGACGTCGGGCGCAATTCAAGAGAACCTTCGGGTTAATCTTATGGCGGGACCAACCTAGATAGCTGAACAGGAGTTAGCTGGTGGATCTCGTGAGAATTCCTTCCGAGCCGGCGTTCCGGGGGTGTGGAGTTGTGGCAAGCCAGCTCGGAACGCCGGAAGTACCGCGGGATTTCCGCAAGTCACCGGATGTTCCGGGTCTTCAACCGGAACCGTCCTCGCATCCCGATGTCAGAGGCTAGCAAACCCATGACGGCCCCGGTGGGCAGTGCTATATCGTTCGGCTGCAGTGCCGTTTGGGATGCGGGGAAACAGAGCTCTCAAAAAGGCTGGAGAAGCACTCGTATCGAACTCATCGTGATCGAAGAATCAAACCCCTCCAGCCCCTCATCCGCCAACTAAGTCTCACGTGCAAATCAGCCTCCCACCCCTCGCACACCCACCCCACTCATCCTTTCTTCGCCAGACAAGCATTTCGTATCCTGATCTTTAGACGCAGTTGCCCATCATGAGTATTCCGGTCCACACATCTCCCCCTGACGCCAGGACAACCTACATCATCGACCAGCTCGAGGGTGAGCGCATTACCATCCCCGGCAGCAAAGGTGCTTTCAGGATTCTCGCTTCTTCAAAACAGACAAATGGCGGCATTGCCGTATTCTCCAGCGGTGCGGTCTTGTCCGATGCACCCGGTTTTCACTGGCACGCAGAAGCCCATGACGTATTCCTTGTGACTAAGGGCTACTTGAAGCTATGGAACGGCGATAAGTGCAGAATTATGGGCCCTGGCGACTTTGCCTACGTTCCTCCCGTGAGTTTCTCAATCAAACAAACATGATGGCGGTGGTGAATCAGTGACTGACTCCTGTTAGAAAATCGTTCACAACCCCGAGCTTTTGGGCCCTCATACCGAGACCCTGGGATTGGTCGCCCCTGGGGACTGGGTGGACTTTTTCCGCTACGTCGCAGAGACATACGAGGGCGTGATCGTTCCAGAAAACGACACCCGGGATCTTAAGAGCCTTTTGATTCCCAAGGTCATGGCCGCCAAGGACAAGTTTGACGTAAATTTTGAGCGCAACTACAACCCTCCCGACGTCGCAGACTGGCAAGAATCTGAAAACGTCCTGCCAGGACCTCTCGAGCCGTACTTTCTCCGCGCCAACACTGGGCCAAGATACATCCTCGGGGGCGTCATCTCCAGGCCGTTTATCAATGCTTCGCAGTGCACCGGTAAGTTTTCCATCACGAGCCTGGAGTCGTCCAAGCTCTATGAGAGATCGCCGCTCGCGAAATGGATCACGTTCCCCACGGTGGACCACTGCTTCTGCGTCCAGGAGGGTGTCTTCAAGGTGAAGCTCAAGGAGTCCGGCACGTGGACGGAGGTCCGGGAAGGCCAGACGCTCCTGGTTGCCGCAGGACAGGCCTTCACTCTGGATTTTGGCTCCCGTTTCGTGAAGGCCATTACTTTTACAAACGGCCCTGGTATTGAGAACCTCATCCAGAATGCGGGCGAGGCATTTGCGGGCTTTGTACTGCCGGAACAGAGTATTGAGTGGAAGGAAGAGCGCGTCCAGGAAGCAGCCAACGCTTTGGGCATTGCAGTCGAGGCGTTGTAATTTGCCTAGATATGACATCAATAAAGAGAGTTTGAGCACAAAACTTGAGCATTTTGGAATTGGTCATTGGGTGGTTCAGAGGTGCTGGTATCTCGACTGGTCTACTGAACATGGAGTATCTAGAGACCTTTTCGATACGACTTCCCGTTTCACGAATACAAACTGTGTACTCAGTAAGCCCTTCGAGCTCTCTTAGCCGATACAGCGTAGCTGCCCTCAAGTCGCAGGGGAATCAACAAGTATTGACTGTGGAGGGCCAGAATGCGTTTCTGGCATACGACTAGGCTGTCCGAATTCTTTCTCTCTTCAAGGCTTTCTGCAGACATTTTAGATATTGGCGAGCCTGATCTACCGTAGGCGCATCATCAGCGGGATTACGTGCTGTGTACCCTATCTTACATGAATTGGTCTAGACTGATGGCTGAGACGTATTCGATGTAACCGGCACATACAAGGCTCTGTTTTCCGGTATCTACTTTGTTGTATGTCTGATATTCGCACATTGAACAGCACTAAATCGAACGGGTCCACGAGCGCACTTGGGCATACGGTGGAGTATTTCGTGTTTTTACATGCCACAAACAGCGATGCCATTGTCTTTTGTTCTTTCTTGAATCAAGAATACAGACATAAGTCTTACTCCAACGATACTGGATCAATGATCTGATCGTCTGACAAAGCGCAGTTTGAAGCGGTCGTTTGCTAGTTTCCCAGAGAGTAGAGAACAAGGCTGCCAGTCTCAGAAGATGATGAAACTACTGTGTGAATACAGCATCTGAGCTGTTTAAATATTGCAGTTTGTGGAGGAGATATCCACGAATCCTGGCGACGATATACTGGGCCGTCAGCATCACTTGAGCTAAAGCTTCATGAATGTTCAGCATGGTAGCGTCATATTGTATTGCTTTGAACGTCATGCAACTCTCGAATTACCATGCTGGTTTTGATACCAGGAATCAAAACAGTTATTGAAGTTGGCAATAGTAAAACATCATCCTTTGTAGTCGCAAAACGGCTCCTCTTCCACAGAACAGTGTCAGTGTAGTGCACATTGAGTGGGAAGCAACCATTCATCCCGGGCTACAACCTGGCATCGGGCGCGGATGTACGCACGCCTGCGGAGCCCAGAACCCCGCAAGATAACGTCGGCTTGGCCGATTCATGCTCAAGTGCGTTCCTCGGGACGTGGCCATAACCCCCCTTGCGAAGTTGAAGCCATCTGGGTCTCGAAGGGTCTACTAGTTAGAGCTCGAGTACGGACTATAAGACAGCCAGAAAACCTGTTCCCGGGTGACAATCAACATACTCAAACTGCTGCTGGTCGGGCTTCAAGACCAAGACCTCGTGGACTAGACGCAGTGAGACGTTGCTATCGAGCTTCTTTACATATTCCAAAAAGCCGCCGAAGATCTCCAGATGCGTGGAGTGCTCTTTGGCCCATCCCTTTGGCGACGCGAGATCGTCGAAGAATGCCAGTCCGAAAGCACGGTCCTTGTCGGCCTTGCCCGTTGCAGGGTCGACGAGATCTATAAACCAGCAGCTGTGGCAGCCAACCTTGGCACCTTGTTCACGAAGGAAGTCCATGCCCTTGATGAGAACCGGGTTGCATTGTCGAATCAAATGGCACCGTGCACAGTCTATCTGCTCCCCTGTATGGAAGACATTTCTGATTTCGGCAGGCTCTGCGGACAAGAATGCCAAGGCCATGAATGCATTGATGGCGAAGAGAATTTGTATAACTAGTGATTGAGCTCCGACAGGCTTTGCCGCGGAAAAGATGGAAGGCCACATAAGAGCGAGGAGGGGGCAAACTTACGGACGTGAAACCACCGCATCTGCATACCCTATCTTCACCACACCACCACCGCCATTTCATCATGGTGACGCCGTTCTAGTTCGAGGCTTGGTCCGAGTATGCAATCGGCTTGCTTGTGCTTCTCATTCGAATCGTTTACCGCTCAACCATTGTTGGAACCAATCCGGAAGGAGATGCCTATTTCGCACTGATTGCGGTATTCTTCTGGCCGGTACGCGGAGGGCCTTTAGCCGCACACGCAACGTTCGGGGAAAGTTGGCAACTAACTACTGAGTTTAGGGAGAGTTGGTGGTGTTCGAGTCGATCGGTGAGATCCCCCCTGCGTCTTTATGTTCTTGCCCGTATTGGATCCGGACTTGAGCTAACTCGACTCTCGCTTATTGGGACAATATAGCAGGATAATCAGCATGAATGATTAGATTACTCTGACACCGTCCGATAAGCAGATCGAAAGCGGGTCGAAATGTCTACTGGCTGGCGGGATTCTCTATGTTACCTTGATCTGGTGCCTGAAGGCATGCACGCTCTTCTTGTATCGGAGACTCACGTAGGATTCATGTTGACCGATGACAAGCCTTCTTTGCTAACGATAAATCTTCGTCCGATGAAGTCTCAATTTGCAGCAGAAGACGATGGTGCTGATCACGGCCTGCGCCTGCGTCGTCAAGTACATTGATGTCCTGACTCTTCATGGACTCTACAAACCAGACCCTGAGTCTCTGACACCTTCTAGATGCATGTGCTTTGAACATCTCGAATTAAATTGCGCTTGCGGTTACCGTCCACGTATGTTTTGCAGCTCGTCCACACGCTTCGGCGCCTGGCTCAATGGCAAAGGACAGATATTATGATCTTGTGCATTCCACTTCCACTGCTGTGGTCTGTCCAGACGCCGTTGGCTCGGGAAGAAGTCATATCCCACGTTGTGTTGAAATATATTGACGAACTCGGGTCCAGCAAGATCATCTGCTCTCTCTGGCTCTGCACGGGTATGTTCATCATCATTACTACTCTCCTGTGGTGCATCCTCGGCCTGCAGGATGCAGAGTCCATCAACCTAGAACCATCTAGTCAATCAGAGAAACAGTAAGTGTGGCCCAGCCCACCCGTAACGCAATTGTCCTAGCCCCCCTTTCCCCCACCCCAGTAAACTTCGTGTGTTCGCGCTCACCCTGAGCTGACCCCATTTCTTCTTTTCAACTTGGCAGTTCGTCGGTATTCTGGCTGTAAATGCTCCTGTCTTGGGCCCCTGGATCGCTAAAAAGAAAACGCCTCAGCGGTGCAGTCTCGCACGTCCAAGAACCGCTCTAAAACAGGCTGTCAAGAGTCAGCAAACCACATTATCACCATTGGCGCGAAAGAAAGCACCCACCACCTTGAACGCCTTACCAAAGACAGCCGCAGGGGCATGGGATGGACAAAACTTAACAATGACAGCGAGGAGCGGATCATGAAATCCAGAAAGATGTTGCTGCCTCTGCCAAGCGTTCGGATAAGGAGCTTGGCCGAGACGTTGGTCCCAAAGGCATCCATGTCAAGATGACCTTCCAGGTCTCCGGATGATATCAGGGCCCAACATGCAACTTGGAGTAACAAAGCGAATTCTTCATAGAACGATGTGATCTGTGTGATTTAAATAGATAATTGGACGCTCAAATCAATTACCTCGATTACCTTGATATATGTGCTGCAACGACGAGGTAATGATATGGCACTTTATTCATGAAGCGTTAAAGGCGCAATAGTCTACTCTCTGGGAATGAATACCATTTTCCCAAGTCCCTGCGTTGTTCTGACGATCCGCGTCTCGGTCAAGCAATAACCGCAGACGGAATGGTTTTCCACAGGTCGAGGCATCCAGCCACGTGCGGTCTAATGAACTCAGCCCCGATCCCAGTTAGGTCGCAGTAGTGTGGCGGTCCAGGGAATCACTCGATGATCGGGTTGCAAATGGAGTTCATCGGCATAGAGAAGGAACATCATGCCAGTGAAACCATGCATGTCACTATCTGGGTTTTCCATGTGACAACTCACGAGTTACAAGAGAAGCTATCGGGACGACGCCGATGAAAAAAGCCCCGGGGTCATGTCAAGGTAGGCAGATGTTTAATTTTCACTCCGCAGGTCAGTGAAGTTTATGATCGGCCAGAGCTGAACGACATCTCGTGATGGACTCCTCGTAGGATCACACCAAGGACTTGACCCGATATCTGCGCGTGAATTCAGGCACCACGACAACTGTTCAGGAGTAATCTACCCTGTCAAGATAACATCTCTAAGTCCTGGTTCTGGATGAATTAGGTCAGATATAGAAATAGTAGACGGTAATCCTAGATATATCATTTCTGAAATAGCTGGTACTAAGGGATGAGTGTGTTATTCAGGTTTTCGGAGCCGGAACCGCCGGTGGAGAAGCCTCAGGGGCCGGAGCCGGAGCCGGAACTGCGGGTTGAGCACCTTCCAGCAAGTGGTGCGGGTGCGGCCTGTTGTTGTGCCCCATTGCCTTTGCCCTTTCCTTGTCTCTGAGTGCCGCTGGGGCTGATGTTGATACCTAGGGGCGATTAGCCGTGAAAGTAATGGTCATTGGACAGCGACGACATTAACTTACGAGATTTACCGCCAACAGAAGTGCTGCCATCACTGCCTTTGTTGATTCCTAGATTGCCACCAACTGCAGTCCTTAGGTTAGCATTCAGCGCGGCGGAGAGGTAGAAATTTACCATTCTGGACTTGACCATCAGCTCCGAGGGTGATGCCGGCGTTGTCATTGAACTGCTCAGACTCTTGGACCGCTTTAGGCTGGCCTTCTTCGGCGTTTCGTTCCCCAGCAGGTTCCGCACCTTCTCCGGCTTGACCAAGTTGAGCTAACTGTCCCTCACCGGCCGGTTGAGCGGCCCCGGTTTCAGCACCGTTGCGTTTCCTCTTCCTTTGAGCCTCCTTAGCAGCCTCGTTTGCCTTGGCGGCCTCGTCCGGGTTTGATCCGAGACCTTGCTCGGCTTTCGCAGCTTCGCCCGGGTTGGCGCCGGGTCCGCCCTCTCCCTTGCCCTTCTTCCCAGCTCCTTCAGCACCTCCCGCTGCCGCCCCGGCACCTTGCCCGGCATTGGCAGTACCGTTCTTCCTGCCCTGATTTGCCTGGTTCAGAAAAGCGTCGAGAACACGGTTGCCGGTTCCCCCGGGGCCCGGGGGGCTTGTTGCCGCCGAGTTGAAGTCCGCCATCGGACAAACCGCCGTTACATTTGCCGCCGTTGGCCGTCTGGTTGGCCGCAACTCCAGCTTCGCCTTGGCCGCTTCCTTTGCCCTTTCCTCCGCCGCCTAGCTGCAACCCTCCCGCGCCACCGATGTTGATGCCGCCGCCCGAGAAGCTGATCTGCCTCTTCGTGACAATGGGCTTTTGGGTGTCTGGTCTTACAAGAGCTGCGGCGCGGCCGGCGACACTACCCTGTGAAGGAAAGATGCATTAGCCAGACATTCAGAAGAGCAGGCCATGTTGGATGATGATGTCTGGGCAGTGTCTGGGAAACGCATGGTACTAGGTAGTGACTAACACCAAATATTTTCAACTGGCTTTCTTGGCGATCACCACATAGCCCCCTCTCTCCAAGAGCGAAGAGAGTGATGCTGATGAGAGCAGAGAAACGCATTATTCTCTCGACGAATCAGATTTAGAGAATGAGAGTAAGTTCAGTACGCTGGTGACAACGGGGCTGCGCAGCAGCGAAGAAATAAAGCGACTTGAAGCACAAGGACGAAAGATTCAAACCAATCATGCAACGAAGCGTCAAGCTTCTGTACCGCCAAAAAAGTAATGAGAGTGGAGAAGAGGAAATTGATCGAACCAAGAGACGAAATGAAGTGACGAACAGTCCGGGGAAGATGAGGGAACCGGCGGGTAAGTCCCACATATTACTCGAGGAACGGCATACAGAATCAGATGTCATCAGAAACGACGGGAATAACGTTCAGTCTTCCTCCTCAACTACCTGGCTGACGTGGACGTGAATCCGGCCCGGAGAGCGTGACATTAGAGATTTTGAGCCGCATGAAGCTCACAATGATAGGGACTTCCCCGGTGCTCAGACGCTGCTCAATCTAGACTTTAGAGGAAAAGTGCCTTGAATCTTTCCCCAGATGTCCTCCGAACCCAACAGGTTGGACCGGCAGAGCCACGCGAAAAAGTTGTTTGACGAGTTGAAGAGTTGTTGTAAAACACATGTCACCGAAGCCAAGAGACAAACAGGCCGCAAATAGCCTGGAGCGCAAGACATGGATTGGTTTTGGGTGTTCGGAGGACGCTGCAAGTGGCTCGTCGGGAGTTGACTTGCTACCGCCTCCACTATCTCGGCACGGCTTGGCGTCACGGAGCTGCGGCAGCGCGGGCTATTCTTGGGTTGTCGGGGTAGCCTTGTGTGTTTACTGCGGTTGCATTCTGCGACTACGCGAGACGGTCTGTTGAGCATGGGTATTTTTGTTAGAGAGCTGAGTGTCATCGCCCAATTGATTTGGTATCTTCTTCTTCTCTTAGTTGCCGTTTCGTGAGGCCGTCAGACATTACGAGTAGTAAGTGCGCGCACGCCGATAGAGGAAACATGAGCTTTGTAATGGAAGCGCTTCGGGGGGGTTATCGAAGTGATCTCGGAATCGGCCACACTCCACCACACCATGCTTGTTCTCAACTCTTCCGCTCAAAGTTACACCAAACCAACCCCATTCAAGTATGCCATGGAAAGGCACAGCATAAGAAATAAGTCATCCTCCTTTCCCCAAACGTCTGCTCCGGTTTCCGTTATCTCGCCATGGTCCGCAGATGTACAACAGGGCCAGACGTCGTTATCGTTGTCGAGATTCCCAAGGAAACCACGTTGCGCACTTAGCAGTTGCAGGCGGTCGGGGCCATGGACAGAGGCAGGTAAGTAGTCTGGTAGATGGTCTTCACGTTCTCATCGTCGTCGTCGTCGTCGTCGTCATCGGCGGCGTTGAAGGTGCCCTTACCGGGCACCTTGGTAACCTCGGGAGCGTTCGGGGCGATGGGGGGCTTTGTCAGAGTTACGGGATGATTGTAGCCTGAAGACCAGCCAATGGTGTCAGGACAAGTGCCATGGAAAACAGTGGTAACCTGGGTGACGACGGCGGGCGTCGGAGTGATTTGCTGGGCCGCCGATACGCCGCCCGTCGCCGTCGCGGTGGAGTTTCTGGAGAGGGTCTTGCTCACCGTGACAGTGACGGTGGCCGGCGGCGCGCAGGTGGAGGGCTCGGCCGGAATCGGGGTGGGGTCGGTGCAGTCGTCGCCGCTGATGGCGAACTTGGGCGTCTGCGCGTAGATCACGTAGACGTTGGTTCCGTTGATGGCGTTGCTGTGATTCGGAGGGATGCGATGTTAGCCAAGGCTCGTTTCCGCCAAGCGATATTGGATAGCGAGGAAGATCATTGCGGGCAGGCCCCTTGTCAATCGCTCAGGTACGCTCCGCTTTTAATTTAAGATGACGGACACATGACCCATTGACTGCCTCTGCCGAGAACTGGCAGCGCGTCCAGGCGCCCAAGACGCGTGATAAGGATGGACAGAAAGCAGAGGGAAGTCTTACAATTGGTAGCCAGCGGAGCTGGCGGCCGAGCAAGGAATCTCGACGGAGGCAGCGCCGGAGGCGGTCTCAATGTTCTGAGCCAAAAGAGTGTAAGAAGGCGGCCAGTTGACGAAGTTGACGAGGTAGACGCTGAAGACGGAGGGGTCCGTGTCGACAGTGTCCCAGCTCAACTCGTAGCTGGAGCCCTTGGTGACGGTGGAGTTCAGCGACGGGCTGGTGAACTCGATGGCGGAGACGGCCAAGGGGGCCGCGAGGGCGAGAGCAGCAGCGAAGAAGCGCATGTTTGCTATGGAGTCTTTTTCTGATCCGGAATACGATATAAAGAGTGACTGGGATCGGTGAGGGAACGAAAAGGGAACCTGAAAAGTCCGAAAGCTCAGAGATAAGGGGGCATCGCGAGCATTATGTGCACTTTTCGATTTGGTGGTGCTTCGAGCCCAGAAACCACGCGAGATTGGCAAATTGGCAATAGGCAGCAAAGACGCTGGGCCGCAGGAGTAGTGGAGTTTCTCCCCCGGGGCCCGAAGCTCTCGGCTCCGTTCAGCCCAGAGGTTGGCATCGAACGGCGAGTTCGTGTCTGGTGTTGAGATCCTGTTGGACCCATGGCGGTTCATGGCAGCGGACTTCGAACTGAAGAGAGAAGAAAATCACGGATACAACTTCTAGGGTCGGTTAGGCCAGCTCGCGTAGCGTTCATCTTGGCGAGAGATTTAAGCACTTGGCGGCACAGGTTTGGCCGATTCACTCTCTCGACCTTTTGCCCCTGATTCTTACGCAGGCAGTTTGGTGTGTGTGGTCTCATGTCCTATGTAAGGGACAGTTGCCCGAAATGGGCTATTGAGTATGGCTTCCGGCCGGTGTCTTGGGCGCTCGGCAGGGGCGCTACTCCCGTTACTTGGGCTTGCGGCTGCTGTTCATCCTCTTTTGCCGGCCTCCTCCAGCCTTCTTGCTACTCTGCAGCTTCCTTATTCCAATAAATCGAGACATGGGGCTGCATCCTTCCGGGTCCTCTGGAAGCGCCGCTGCAGCGTGGCGCTCGCATAGGTCGCCCAACCGTGGTTTTCATCTTGCCGTGCCGCTCAGCTGCGACTACACTTGCACGAAAGCGGCATCGTTCATGACATGGCAGAGTGCCTCATCTCGACTTCCAGCGGGCAAACGGGTTTGCAGCGTCGGGACTCGATGAACCACGTGACGAGGGCGAAGAAATCCCGCAGGGGATGCGATCAATTCGTCGAAGTTGCCACAACCCCGGGAAATTGGGGATGGAGCCCCTGAAATGGTCAGGACATTGTCAATGTGGAAGGATCATCATCGACGGCTTCTTGGTGTTTTCTATTCTGAAGTGAACCTGGGATCTGCATTGGCCGTCATTTTATCCCTTGATGGCCTGCGGAGGCGCGTCTTCAACTGCGGGGTCCAATTCAGTCCGCCGTGCCGCGATTGCCCTGTCCCCCGCTGGGCAAAAGGGGCAAAGTTGCTGACGGGATAAAGGTCATCATAGCAGCCTCGTCCGCAAAACCCGCCGATTGCTAACCCGCGTCGCTGCGGAGTGATTGCACTTTGGTTCGTCAAGAATAGCCGGATTTCGGCCTACCAAACCCAATTCATCGGCTCCATCCAAGTCTCCACACGGATCCGGGCGCCCGAGATAAAAGCGGGTCCTCCCCGGAACTGCTAGGAATTTGTGCTTTGCGGTCTCCCGAGCCAAGCCACAGGCTGTGATATCTGTAAATACCTTCTGCTCTGCTAAACAGCCTGTTTCTTGGCTAAGCTAGCAGTGCCGGTGTTCTAAATGAATTTTTCCCCAGGCGACTGCCAACCTTTCCCCTTCACCTGTACTCTGTAGCGCCGGCGTTATTGTATTCATCGCTGTAGGGTATCTTGGGGGAGAGTTCGCCAGTCTAGGCACCCCGTTGAAGTAGGTTACCCAGGATGCGTGAGGAAGCAGAAAAGAAAGCCTGGGTGTTGAGCCGCTCAAGTGAACAGAAACAGCACCCTCTCAGAAGGGGTTGGGTTGTTTACGAACGCCCACAATGACATCATCATCTCGAAAGTGTCAGTCGAGCGCTTGCTTTCCAGCAGAAGAACTGGTTTTCGAACGTGATTGTTCTTTCCACTGTCCTAATCGAGGATGAAAAAACGTTGTACGGCACAATGCATCTCTGAGACGCTCAAGATAGCCCAGCATAGCTATCTATCACCGGACGCATGCGATGGCTGAGCCTTGTTATACCACATATCTTCTCAGCCCGGTCATAGTGATCGTAACTTGTGCAACTGACTGCTTTTCTTTCCTTTAATCATTCAATTGAGACACCTAAACGAGAAATTGGTGACTCAGGGTAACCTGCTAGGGGGGTATGTACGTCAACAGTGGGCTCTCGATAATTGACTGCGCGAAGTTACACTCACCCCAAAGAATCTCTTCAATGAAGAAATATGAGATGAGAAATTTCCAAGCTTCTCAGCCTCCGCCTGGAGCAGGAAACGATTCGTGCGAGTGTTCAGGAGATGGGTCCTCTTGGATGGTGGACTGAGTGCTAATTTCCGCGGGGGGTCATTTCGACGGTGCTTCAATTTGTTCAGTAAAAACATCAGAGTGAGAGAAACTGCAGGTAGAAACGAAGCCTCCAAGTCTAAATGTCTAGAACTTGACCCCGCAAGACAGGGACGAGTCACTGGACCGAGTCATCGGGTGGGAAACCGGGCTGTGCCCCGTGGCTCTATCCGGCTCGGCGCCGAAACCGATCTCTGTGTCAACGACTTGGTGAGTGCATGTGTAAAATCAAGCAAGACCTCTTACAAGACCGAAGGTTCAATTGAAGCACAGAGCGGGTGCACATGGTGATCATGGAATCTTGGATCTGGATTGGTTTACACCAAAATTACTTCGCCGAGTCTGTCTCTAAGCTCGCTAGTAAACATCTCTCCATGCATGATACCATGTATGTAAACTTCGCCCACAAAGAGAGATGTTCCATCTAGAGATCTTCGGAGTATCAGCGGCATTCTGCCGCCTCTCATCAGCCAGATCTCATCCCCCACTTGGGCTTCGGACGGTCCTAGACCGAGAAACTCGCTGTCAGTTCTCAGTACCTGCCTTCCAATGGCCACGGAATGAATGATCTTGGTGATTGGGTCTTCGGCTAGTCTGGACGGGAGTCTTTGCTGAGAAGCCCTCTGCAAAGCTTCGTCCACAGTCATGAAAGACTGAGTTCGTTCAGCAGAGCTAGACTCGTCAGCATCTAGGCGCCGTGGCAGGTTCAAATCTTCGAATCCGCGATTCAAGAGCCAATTATATGTGAGACAATCCCGGACCCACCCGTCTTCTCGGTCACCGTAGTCCTTCTTTGATATAGCTCTTGGCCGGATATCGGCTGTGAGAGTCTTAACTACAGCTTCAGGAAACGGTTCATTTCCCATCACGTAAGACCCAGGCCTGCTGCAAAAGTCGATGATCCAGGAAACGTTTCGCAGAACACCTTGATCATCGGCCTCCAGTTGTCGAAGAAATGAAATGGTGTCGATACGTACGCCCTCGAGGGTGAGCGTGCTCTGGTTAGTACGAGCAAAAGGCCTCATCGGCTCCTTAGTGCTTGCAGTACGTGCTGCATCAAGAGGGCCGTACCACCGAGCATGTTTCATCCGTCTCTGACGTAGCCTTTGCAGGGAAGTGTATCGTTCAGGTCCGTGGAAGGAAAAGTCAGGTACCCAAGAAGGCAGACTTTGACGTCTGCCGTCGGCAAGACCTGCCAAGCCCAGAATGTCTAAGTTCGGTAAGTGTGGGATTAGCCACGATGCGACTTCGATGAATGCCTGATCTACCGGAACCTCGTAGCTGGGCCTGATTCCTAGTGGATGCTTAGGTCCAAGTATCAGGGGCATCAAACCCAGCGTGCCGTAGACATGGTCGACGGGGTTTTGGAACTCGTAGAATCGTAGTCTATGAAAGTTGTGCAAGACCTCAGCATGCCGAACTTCCTCGTCGGTGACTGCGCCCCAGCGCCTGTTTTGCCAGTCAATCATGTGTTGGTTGACAGCCTCTGATCGGAAGTCCGGCAGGGACGTCGAAACCGGATTCCACAAACGTTCGATAGTGCCAGGGCGTCTCTTCCATGCGGGAAGTTCGTCGCTCAAGCGCATATTCAGCGTATCTTCCCACCCGACCTCCAAAATGAAACTGCAAAACATGTTGATAGCCGTCCAAGAAAACTGGCTGTTGCCGCACTGGATCACGACGGCATGCGGCTCTGGAATAGCGGCCTCTTGCACCACCCATCCGCGAGTGAGCCACCTTTTCCGAACAAAGAAGGCGAAGAAGTCCGCATAAGATCGGCGCCATCTCTCGCAGGTGTCTGCGCCCACCAGCTCTTCCGCGCCAGGATCTCTCAGCTCGTGTCCCACCTCTTGCAACAGCTGTATGACTTTTGCCCTTGCTGAAGAACCACGTCGTGAGAGATGGAGCATCCAAGGCGCAAACTCCTCGATAACCCAATGTACGTTTCCGTTTGGCTCTGAGGTACCGAGCCATGCGATGACGCGACGGGCTGATTGATAGATTTTACCCATGAGCCGCACTTGGTCTGATCTTTCGTGGTGGTTCTCCTGGTCAATGCAGACTGCGTCGATCCAAAAGTTGAAACCCCTCTCGGGAGATACCAGGCGACGAGAGAGCTTCGAGGGCTGTGCCCTCTCATGACTGCTTGGGACGTCTGACGTGGCGGTCATCTCCTTGTTCATATCTTGTAGGAAGTCGAAAAGGGTTTCTCCAACTTGGAGATCGCACCCGTCGCATTTGACCTGAAACACCCTTTCCTCGAGGCTCGCATCTTCACTGCCGTCATCAAGGAAATCGGGAGAGCCCCAGGTGTACGACAAGGCCCAAAACGGCGGTAAGTCACCCAACGGGTGGGTTGTGAGTCGTAGCGAGAACCCGTGCTGAGAGGACCTGTCCCGCACAATGTTGACTAGTCGAATGAATCTTTCCGATGGCAGCTGTGCGTATTGATACATTGTTCTCCTGGAAAACATCAGTCGCTGAGACGAGTTGTGCCTGAACGGTCTCACAACATGAGTGCAGGAACGCTTCAACATCGAAGGTGGATGAGATTGATCAAGCTCGTAGGCAAAGTCTTGTTTGTGATGGAGTTAGACGAACGGGGAATTTGGTTATTAAGGTCCAAGGAAATCCACGCTTATGCATGTAAGACGCGGAGTGATTAAGCGAGTTCAAAGTTGCAGAGCACATGTTGCCACCAATGACTTTCGACCAACGCAAATGGCCCGTAGAAGATGACACTAAACCACGCCAAAAGAGCCTGTAGTTCGGCAGATGGTCATCCCGCGACCAGAAATATCTGCTCCTGAAGGCCTTGCAGCTGGCTATGAATGAGCTATGGGAGTGTGTCAACTTGATCCATGTGCGTGGCAGATTTTTGACTAAAGCGTATATTGGTTTGATGGATTTCATAGTCTGTGGTATTCCATATCGTAATCTACTCTCAATGTTCAATATACTTACATGAAGCTGTACAACGCTGGTGCTTAGCAAAGACATATGAATCATCGCACTGGCAACGATGTGCCGTTGGTACCGCCCACAACGTTGGTGGCATGCTGTCCAAGCACGAGGCAGCCTTCAAAGTACTTTTGAAGCTGGTCGAAGTCCTCAAGCTCACCAAGCCAGGCAACGTACTGGTCTGGGCGGACGGCAACAACGCAGCCTCTCTGCTTGTCCACACCATAATTCTTGTAAGCATCACCGAAGCCCTCGTGGTAGCTCTCGTCATCGACAAAGACCTTGTTATAGTCCCAGCCGAAGTGAGGGTCAAAGGGGTGAAGGATGGCGGGAAAGTCTCTGAGAAGCTCGGTCTCGGTGCGCTTGGAGGAGTGGATGGTGAGAACCTCGATGACACTGTCGATGGGTGCCCCGGGCGGCGTAGCCTTGTGCAGGAAGCTCTCCGGCGCGTCAAGAGCGGCAGCGAACTTGTCGACGCGGGCCTTCTGCTCGGGATCCAGGACATTACCAGCAAACAGAACCACGCGGAAGCGGCCATCAGCCTTCAATCTCTCCTGGAAATGCCATGGGCGAGCGCAGGCCTGGTTGAGGACCTTGAAGCTGTTGAAACGCATACCTACAGGGAGGCCAGTGGCCAAAGCCTGCTTCTTCTCGAAGTCCTGAGCCGAAATACCGACTGTCGCAGTCTTGACAGCCTTGCTGCCATCACCCTGCTCGAGCGCATCGCCAGCCTTGACGACAAGGTTGCTGGGACCGTAGTTGACAGAGAGACCAGAGGCAAACATGTTGCCCTTGAGGAATGCGTCCTTGAAGACTTCCATGCTGACACCTTCCTCATCCAGGACGTCCTTGGCCGGGCGACCGGAGAATAGGCGGGAGAATCGGTGGTCGAACTCGATAAGGTCCTGCGCGACACGACGACGTTCGCTCTGGTATGTGCTCAGGATGCTGCGCTTGGCAATACCCTTAGCAGCAAGGGCAACTTTCCAGCCAAGGTTGTAGGTATCCTGCATGGAAACGTTCATGCCCTGACCGGCTTTGGGGGAGTGAGTATGGACGGCATCACCCGCGAGGAAAACGCGGCCGTGGGCGTCGAAGCTGGTACCAACACGTTGACCGATCTAAGCATCGTTATTAGTGGAAGGCCAAAACAAAAGTGTCGGTGGGAATCGACAAACCTGGTAAGCGGTCCACCAGTCGCAGTATTCATAGTCAAGCTTGTAAGGGCTGATGATTTTCTGGGCAGCACCAAAAATGATCTCGGGAGTAATCTTGGAGCGGTCGGCTCTGCCAGAGGCATCGGTGCTGATCTCCTTCAGTTGGATGTACAGACGGACAAGTCTGTTCTCTCGCGGGATGATCATCAAACTGCCGTTCTCGGCGGAGTGAATGGCACAACGCATGCGGATATCGGCTGTGATACGTTAGCGCTCATGTCAGACCCGAGTTGCAACGCGACATTGAACGTACGGAAGTCGGTGATGGGGATGATGTCCATGACACCCCAGATAAAATCAGTCGCCTCGCCATGTAGCTCAAAGCCCAGTTGTCTGCGGGTCCAGCTACGAGCACCGTCACAACCGATGACATACTTGGCGTGGACAATTTCGCTGGCGCCGGATCGGGCCTTGCTCTTGTTGATGAGCTCCTCCTCGTCGTCTGTCTGAGTGAGGTTGCTGCGGAATAGACCATCAGGAACCTTGCTAGCGTTCGCGGCCTGAGGAGGAGTTGCCTCTTCTTCGCTCAGTTCCCTGAGCTTGACGGTCACGGGATAGGCTGAGTCGTCGTCTACCTTGGACACATCAATGTCGAGCGACTCGGGAATGACCCCACGCTCGACCTTGATGGCGTCCTTGGAATGCTTCTTGATGTTCTCGAGGAAGAAACGCTCGATGCGGCCCTGGTGAAGAACAACCTGCTGGAAACGGGAGAGGCCGACGATGGTGTCAGGAATTCTATCGCTGCGGCGGATGACGCCGTCACTGCCAGGGTTCTAAGTCTCGTAAGTATGTGGGCATTCACTAGACTTTCGATGGCTGTTACGCACCCACATGCAAATCTAGATGTTCGATTAGTAAAGGCGTCGCAACGATAGCCTGAGTGAGTGGTCTTTCGTACCTCAATCATGTGGTTGGCCTCCTTCCAAGCGCGGTCAGCGAAGCCGAGCGAGTCGAAGATCTCAAGACTACGGCATTGCAAACCGTCGGCCTGGCCGCAGAAAATCTTGGTGTTTCTTTTGTCTACGATACGAGCATTGACGCCGCAGTGCGCCATCCAGGCGGCAGCCATCAACCTGAGCATCCCATTGTTAGTCGCCGCCACAGGCAGGTTTCGGCTTTGACGGAAAAGAAAGCACTTCGTGAGTGGTGCCGCGGAACGTAGTAACTTACCCCGCAGGGCCGGCGCCGATGATAAGCCTGTGATGATGATATGAGTATCAGTAAACAGCTTCGTTTGGCCAGCTTTTCTTATTCCAAGGACGACTTACACATCGGCATTGCTCTCGGGAACCTTTTCACTTGCCATCTTGTCTGCGTCTGTGTCCGCGTCCGATGAGTCGCTAGAAGCTTGCGATTGATGCCGGGGAAGATTAGAGCTTAGAAAAAAAAAAAAAAAAAATCAAGGGGGACGGTGAGAGCTATGCGCGATGTTCGAGCTAGTGAGGAACGAAAGAAAAAAAAAAAGAAAAAAAAGGGTGGTTCGCGCTCATGCTCTAAGAAGTTGTGCGGGGGCCTGGCAGCATCTTGACCCGTTCTCGAGGGCGGTCCCCCTTGGAACCTGCATTCATGGCCAGTGCCCACACAACGTTCGAAGAAGAAGCTCACAGGAATTAGATGAGTTGATTGGGCTAGTTGGTGATGGATTGAGAAGGAAAGCCGTTCTGCGTCTCGAGACTGCGGGTTATGTTTGCCAGTTAGTGGAGCTTGGTGACCATTCCTCCAACGCCCGGGAGCGTCCCGCCGACAAGGGCCCGGTTCATGGACCATCGTTGATCTGTACCATTTTTGGACACCGTCGGAGATGAATCATCAGCAAAAGGGAAAGGTGAGCTGCTTGCTGGATACCCGTGCGACATTGCGATAGGTCTTGCGTGGGGGTTGCTCTTTGGAGCTGGGGCCCCGAAATGATCTCCTCAATCTAAACTCACCCCAGCTTCTTCTCTTGCTGCCTCTCTTTCTGGGCTACCAGAAGTTGTGCTTTCTTGGGGGTGGCTGACTGCCGGCATCACCAGGAATCGTCTGGTTTGGGTGCCCGCAGCACTAAGAAGTTGGAGAAACACGGGATTCATGCCGGCATACCCGGTTTCTTGATATCTGACAGCTTGTGCCACCGCCGCACCGGTTACAGGTATGCTTTCTTTTTCGTTCTTCGAAACTGTGGAGGGGAAAGCGCTTCTTCCGAAGTCGAGAACAAGACTCCTGCGAAGAGTCGCGGGCGTTTTTGCCTGAGCGAGTTCCGCGGGCAACTCCAGAGAAGTTCACCTCGAGATTACAGACTGGCTGGTTGACGTGGCACTAGCAACGACAAGCTTATAGGATGGGGACCGATGATGATCCAGAAGCGGTGGATCAACGCTGCAGCAAGGGATCCAGTGTGATAGATACCCAATTGCGCAAGTAAAGGTTATCTGAAAGTCTTGTTCGCGAGAGAGGTTGCTGTCTCCTCAATAACTGGAGTAAAGGGCCCTGGCGCTCTTGGGCAGAAAATTCCACTATGGAGCAAGACCCTGGGCAGAATCATCTACGGATGTCTGCGCCTTTCCCGTGCGCCTTCTGGAGCCGTTCAAAATGCCCAACAGAATACCACCTCTTGGAGCAACGAAACGACTGAATTTCGAATGAAGACGCCCCCTTGCAGCCATCTTTGCGAAAAGGCAACGATTTGATGTTCAGTATTTGTTGAGCTTTGGCAATGCTACTATCACCTGTTGATTGGTTTCAACAACAGGAATCAGCCCCTGGAGATTGACGGATTGATATGCTGTCAACCAATGTCCGAGCGGCCGGGATCTTGCGCGGGGTCCGGTACAGCGGCACTGGGACGGCCAAGATTGACATTCCTACCTTTTCGTTGGGTCGTCGCTTCAGAAAAGTGACAAAGCGACCGTCGCTGAGTGTTCTCTGGGACCCAAGAAAGAGTCAATCAGCCGACACATTTAGGCTCCTCCGAGGAGCCTCCTCATGTCGTGATAAGATATCGTTTCATGCAAGTCGACAGGGGGGTAGCGAGGTAAGAGAAGGTAGGGGAAGCCGCGTTGGTGTGTCCAAGTGTGCCAATTTAGCCACCAGGGTTGAAGATGCCACTGATTTTGCAACGACAGTCCTGGAATGAAGTGCTCAGGATCTAGCTGATTACTGAACGTGGAAACCTAGTGTTCGATGTAAGTCAGCCATTGTTTATCACGGTGGCGCTGCGCCCCACGTTGCGGATTGTCTTTGCGACACAGGCTTTCGTGACATCGTCTCGACCAGGGACGGTGGACAGGCTCAGCTCCTCCCGAACCCTGCTCTGAGCCTTCCAAACGAACCTCCAGTCGAGTGGTTTGGTCCTCATCGTGTGGTATCAAGCTGGACTTCAGCCGGGGGCCTATTTCCACCGTTGATATCGAAAGCGGAGTTGATGGGACCCCCTGCTCTCTGCAACCGCAGACGGAAGTGCTGCTCCAAAGCCCTTGTCCTAAGCAACCGACACAACTGCAACGGGCATACTTTTTCCGTTGATCCCTTGCATTTCCTGATGCGATCGGCGTGCTCTATGACCCTGGGCACAGAGAGATATTGGAAACGCGCAGTGAGCCAGGAGGACACAGCAAGGACACGCAAAAGGCTCTTAAAGTGATGGAAACGGTGGCAGTTGCACGGCTCAGGCGCGTTGTTGCGACGACTTTTGTGGTTTGAGTTTGCTGCAAGACTTTCACGAGAGTGGTTATAATTTACTATTTTGCCCTCCCCAAGATTGCATGACTTCCTGAGGCCAATTTCCTCGACCCAACTTTGCTTCGTTTGCTGTCACCTACCCGATAATTTGTTGGTGCGCGGACCGAACACCCCGAAGACCTGCAAGGAGAGCCAATATGTCCGCGGAAGCTGCGAACGCGTTCATCCGAGAAGTATGGGGCTTGCAAGGAGCCTCCTACCTGGTTGTTGGACTTCGGTATTACAGCCGCCTCTCGACCTTGGGCTGGAGAAAGTTCGCATGGGATGATCTCCTCATGGGACTGGCAGTTGTAAGTCAGGTTTGATGCTCAACTCCATCGGCCGTACTAACTCTTGAACCGCAGTGCGTCTACACTGCCGAATCAGTGGCTGCCTACTTTGTTGTCGCATATTGGAAAGGGGTCGCCAATAATGGAATGACGGACGAATACCGAGCCGCATTAGACCCAGCATCAGAAGAACACATGTTACGAGTGAATGGCTCCAAGACACACGTCATTGGACTGCTATTATACACCACGCTACTATGGCTGTTAAAGGGATGCTGGGTGGTCTACTATTCCCGCCTGACGTAGGTCGACCACATCATTTTCAAGACGGACTCTTGCTGACATCGTAACAGAGAAGGTGTTCACAAGATGAAGCGCATCATCTTTTGGGCGCATATCATCATGCCAGTATCTTACGTTGCATGTTTGATTGTTGCCTTTTTCAAATGTATCCCTTTCGACCACCAATGGCAAATCAATCCAAACCCAGGCAGTAAGTTTTCTCGACGTCTTGGCGAAGCTGTCGTGGGAATTGTCACGCTAACCTTTAATTGCAAAAGATTCTTGTCTGCCGGCCATCTCCTTCATCCAGACAATTTTCGTCATGGCCATGAACACCGCTACTGACTTCTACCTCATGGCGATTCCTCTACCGGTGCGTTGCTCTCCGATCCGCCATCTGTCGAATGACTAACTAAACTCCCGTAGATGGTGTGGAAGTCACATTTGCCATGGAGGAAGAAGATTACATTGTTGATCATGTTCAGCGGTGGTTTTCTCGAAATGGCCTTCGGTATCCTCCGTTGCGTGTCCATCTTGACGGTTGGTTCCTTCATGCACTCGACTATTCACCTCTTCTAACGACGATGCACAGGCTGGCGAAACAGACAGCGCGCAATCCGGCTATTGGTCTGTCCGAGAGTCCTTCGTCTCCGTCGTCTTGACCAACATGCCTATGATCTACCCGCTGTTCAAGAGTGTCATTGATAAGAGCCGAACCGAAAGCGCCAACAAGAGCGGCGCAATGGGAGATAGCCAAGGCTATCGCCTCGGCAGCTATCCCGGGAAGAGAGGTCCCGGAAGCCATCCCCTCTCTATTCCTGATGAGACAAAATGGGGATCCAGGGAACACATAGTTGCCAACTCCACCGAGAAAAGCGCCAATTCGGGTACCGAGGAAGCTTCGATCGAATCGGGCGAGCAATCTACAAGCCCATATCTTCCAAACAGCAGGGTCGAGGTTGCTTCTGAGCATAAGCACCACTCCGTGAGGTCAAAAGGACACGACGGACACAACATCACAGTGACCAAAGAGTACACAATCTCTAGGGCCACTCCTGAGCCCCCGGTTCCTCACCTTCCTCACAGAAGTTCGCGCCAGGATATGTATTGAAACAAATGAGCGCGAAAGAAGGAATCAAAAAAAGCTCTGTAGCCAAGACAGCCATTGGCCTGGACAGAGCAAATGTTACAATACCAGCAAGGACAAACCTGACAGCAAGGGGCGTGAAAGGGCGCCACTCAGTCGCAGAAGGGAATTAAACACCACATGGAATATAGGAAGTAGGAAAGGGTCTTAGCTAATCGGCATCCAAAGGATTGAAGATCGTCGATGTGTGTGTTGACTGCAAACTATCAAGAGGGTGAGCGCCAAGAATGCCATTAGTGTTATTAATCTCGGCAACCCAAAGATTGCCTCTCCCACAACTAGCATAGTACAAGTACAAGCGCCGTAGAGCCGCCATCATGAACGACTTTCCTCGTTGATCTGCGGCCCACCTATGAGTCCAGACCCATATCGACAGGTCGTCACGGGCCGGGTTTACGATCCTCTTTGGTCAGTTCGAGCGCAGCATCCCTGCCCATTCCAGTGTTTGACTGACTCGCTTCACTTTGCTTGTGATCTCTTCAACCCTTGTTGTCCCCCGGGGCCTTCCCGTTCTATTGACGGAATAAACACCGTATTCGATCCCAGCCGGCTCCCACAGGGTCACACCAGCGGGTCTTCTTCCTTTTCACCAGCTGATCAATGTTCGCAGAGCGAGACTGAACTGACTAGCAATCAAATTATCATCAAGATCTTTTTGCTGGTTTGAAAATGCCCATCATAATTGTGAATGCATTGGGTATCTGCTGTGGCAGTTTTATTGCACTTAGATTTGACAGATGGGAGATTTTGTCCAAATATCCTTGTTTCGTGTTGGCGCTGAAGAAAGTTGTTAAACGGTGATTGTATACCCGCACATAGAATTTCTAGCGTCCTAACGTTTTCAAAAAATGTACTTCCACCTCTGTAAACAATAATTGTCTGTGGAAGCGACAAAAGCAGAGCAGCACTTTAATCTTCACTAATTGCTATCCTCGGCGCAGTGTTTAGACGTCTAGTGGCTAGTTGGGGCAAAAAAATGAAGTCGCTAAATGCCTCATCATCATATCTTACAAGGTTCCCATGATTGATTTATCACTTCTTGATCAATTTTTTGGGCATTTGGAAGAATTTTATGTTACCAAAAAGGAGCCCGCATACTGTTAAAAAAGCGATGTCAGTTTCTTTCCATAATACAATTGAAATTGGAACCGGTACAACCTCAAGGTCTCCTCGAGCACATAGAAAATGGCTCTGGGCATCGCAGTAATGCCCACGAAAGAATCTTTGATCTGAATAACCCCAAGTCTAGCAAACATAACCAGCAGATGTGCCGGGCTTATCGCTTCCAGTAGTCACAGGGCATCCGGCAATAAACCTTTTGCAGTGCGGCCTGCTGTTAACCCAACTCTTTTTGCAACCAATGCAATAGGCTTCACAGTGGCCGGCCTGGAAGAACTTTTGCGGCAGTCAATCCAAGTGGCTCTGCGACCGGAATCGTTGACATTGGTCTCTGAGGAAGGGACTGCGATAGCACAAGAGGCGAAGAATACGACCTTGTTAGTCATTTCAACTGCGCTTGATACACAACACTGGATGCCAGTCGGCGGGCAGATATTCAGGCCAGCCTACCGGAAACAAAAGCCGCTCATCTAATTTGAGTATCTGATTAACACGCCAAGTTGGGTTCTACTTACTCTGTATGCTATGAACATCAATGGCTGACAGAACAAGGACCCGTCTCCAAGTTTGCTGTCTTAACACCTGAATCAATCTCTGACTTGGCTACAATCAGAACGTTTTCCTCCGGTTCACAAAAGCTTTTGTTATAACTTTATCACGCCGTTTTGCAACGCAAAAGCTCCTCTATTTAGATTGTTGCAATCGATCGTTAGCAAAAGGCATCCGCGAAGAACCCTACATCTTACGTTGTGCTATGTGCTGTCAAATGGTGCAGTCTCGGCAATAACCAGGTTTGGTTGAATTAGGCGAAGATTCGTCACGTCCGGAAAGCCTACCGACGTTTTCCCCTTTGGTGAGTAAATCCTCAATTCCTAACCGGTCATCCGCCTACCTTTTTGTATCCTCCAGCTGACAGTGCGAGTAGTGTAGGTGGCGGAGTGTCCATGGGTCAGGCAGCGCCCCCGTAAGTGCAAGCAAGTCAATTCTGACCCCCATACTTGCTATTGATGAGATTATTCTTGGTGTTTTTGATTAGTTAGCTAACTTATAAGGTATTCAATTCAATCCCTATATAAAACACGTGATCTATGATTACCTAATCGATATATATAAGGCTATTCACGACGAGCCTAGCAGCTTAAAGTTATTATTCTGTAGTATAACCCCCCTCTTGAGCTAGTTTTTTATTAGCTAGAGACTCTCTATAGTATCCAGCTTTATACTAAGCCTCTGCGACGTGAGGGTTAACTTAGTAGTACTAAATGCCCCCTCATAGTTAGCCGCCATCTCTAGGATAGCGAGGACGTCGATCGCAGTATTAAATACACTATTTGAATTGCTGTGATCGCGTCTACTTATTATCAACTTTTCGAAAAGATCCGCCTCTATCTAGTATAGTGAGGGTAGCCTGAATAACCTCAATAACATATATAATAATAGCAAGGTTAGCAATAGTAGCATGTCTTAGTAGCTAGGCGTACCCAAATAAATAGGTCAGGGGCTGATCTACAGCCTCCTATTAGCTAGATCTATATATATATAAGACACCAAGGCATTCAACAAGTCTATAGGCTACCGACTTACTCGATTGGGAAGTGGTGATAGCTTTCCTTTGCTTGGTTGACTCATATTACTTGCTGAATGCTCTGCACTTGCGGGGGCGCTGGGGTCAGGGCGACATTTCGCTAAGCAGAATGTCTCGCTCACCGTGGCAACATTGGTCACGCGGTTTGATATGAAAAGCGTGGAGTGGGTTCCTATAAACGGCGAGAGGTCCGATCGACCGGCTCAGGACACCGAAAGTGCTTCTCGAATGCTGCAGTGCCACCGGACCGCGATGTCAAAATTGAGTGGAGGCGGCTTTGGTAAACCTAAGCAAGTTCCAAGAAAACAGGGAATTGATTCATTCTGAAAGCTATGATTCTATTGGAAGAAAGGTAAAGGCACCATCCGAGGCTGTGTTTGTATGTATTTCTCTCTGGGAAAGGTAGTATGAACATGAATGCCATCTTGAGCCGTGTTTCCAACACACTCTATTTTCAGACCAACGCGTGGCTGACGGACCTCGGCTCTTTTCCTGAAATATTCCAGCGTTTGAGTGTCAAGTATTCTGAAGTCTGACTATCTTGTTCATGATTCAAGCCATTCAATCAGGCACTGCTTGGTACTATAGAAGGATCGGCGTTCTCGACAAGCATCTGAACATACTCGTCGAACCACTCACCAGCCCTCGGGGCACCTTCAAGTCCACAACGTCCGTCACTCTCACCGCCCGGCTTGACCCAGACGATGGAGTCAATGTGAGTGTTATTGACAGGTGTGCCGGGCTGCATACCAAAGCCAGCAGGGTTGACGTTGCACCACTCGCCCCACTCCTCTCTGCTGTTAGATACGCGACCTTGGTCGACGATGAAGCGAGACGGCAGGCCCTCGGCTTCAAGGTGAGGCGAGAGTGAGAGAGTGTAGTGGTTTTCATCGTATGAGTTGCTCCACTCTGTGTAGTTGGCGCGTGGGTTGGCGTGGAAAGGGTTGTAGTTGGAAACATTCGTAGAGAAGCCACGGATCTTGGTGCTGTTCCCAGCCTTCTGGACGACCTTGGCGAAGAGCTTGGCAGCTGGCAAAGTTCCGTTAGCAAGCCTATTGGATGAGGTAAGTGAAAACGGAGAGTGGCTTACAAGGCGCAAGGTTATCGTCCCAGCCCAGCCATCCGCCGTGGGCTGCATCGATATACAGGTGGACGTTGTCGTACTGCAGATTTGAGATGGCGTAGGCGATGCCCTCCTCGTAGACCGGGGCAGCCTTGGCGCAAAACTCAACGTTTAGGTTCGTCACCAAGTTGCGAGCGAGTCGGGCTCAAGGACCACGGCAAACGTCAAGTCGCTCGCAGCAGCCAGCTTCTCCGCGTACGGCTTGATGTACGTCTCCTTGTAAAGCTCCAAGCCATTCTCCTCGCTGCTGAACTCTCCAGCGCTTTCGCCTGCACTGCAGTCACGGTCAGGAAGGTTGTAAAGCACGAGACCAACGATCTGCTCCTCTCCAGTCTCCTTCTGGATGGCGCGCGCTCGCTCTACGGCGGTGTCGATGTTGGGCAAGCTAGCGGTGTTGGAGACCCATACGAAGGTGCCGATATTCTGAATTGTGCGGACTTTGCCCGCGTTCTCAGTATCTCCCTTCGCCACAAAGGAGTCGTAAGTCTGCTCGAGCTTCTCCGCCCAGTCTGGGTTGGCGTAGAGCTTCTTGCCCTGGAATGGGTTCGCGGTGTTGTTAAGAATGCCTTGGCGGCGGAAGTGGTGACCCCTGACGCCGTAGCGGGGCGATGCCGAGACGACGCTCAGGGCGGAAAGGAGAGCGAGAACTGAAGCGAAATGCATTTTGAAGACAATATCACAATGCTGCAGGAAGAGCGGTTTCTAGCACCGGGCTTGAGAAGTGAGGCTTGCCATCGAATAGAAGCCTCTTAAACTTCCTCCTTCGCCATGATCCCTTTTTATACATTTCGCAGAGCCACGATTTTCTCATAACGAACCACATCTCCAACCCGTCTCGGAGCCTTCATCTCCATCTCAGGAACGGAATCAAGAGCACCTCATCACATTACGGCGGCTCTGCGTCCTCAAGGGGCTTCGAGAACACAGTCCTGCGTCCGAGAGGCTTGTTTGGGCCATGATCGGCAATAGTGCAAGCCCGCCGCGCCATACTTGGGGTAATTGGGGGCTGAGGACTGTCTGCGATATATTAAGACCAGTGGACAGAACTCTGGTTCCGGTTGGCGCCCTACCTGTCTTTCGGCACCTGTCTTGCCAGAAGCGGCGGGACACCACGTAGGGCCAAGAACCCCGACTGGAAGATTCGGCTTCCGCTCCGAAAGTCCTGATTTGGGCCACGTGCTGAGCCGCTAGCCTCTGCGATTTTAATTTGATTGCATTATGATCGCTGCACGTTTCTTAGTTGGATCCCCGTCATTATGTAACGCTGGCAGCCGGTAAATCTGGAAGTCCCATTTTGGGACCAGCAGGCTTGTAGATTCACATAGAGTGAGTGCGCAATTATCCAGCCGAGAACTTGGCATAATGTGTCCGATCTGCGATGACACGTTCTAACGTGAGGCATACACTCACGCCATTCGCTGCCCTCAGCCAGTGGATCTTTTTCTAACGGTTCCATAAATTTGGCATATCAAGCTTGAAGCTAGAATTCCAAGACATTTGATATCCATGGATTAGACTGCTAGTATCTTCGCGGTGAATACCCTCCCTAAGTCTGGTCGCCCCCGGGACTATGTCGATGACATAGGATAAGTTCAGGCATGAGCCAGATTGGAGATTCGGACGACTATTCCTCAAGATCAGTGATTCCAAAAACTTCCAATTCACTACGAGCCTAGTGTAATTCGATTCGGCGCCTGACCGAAAAGGTCATCATGATTTCTTTTTTTTTTCTTTGGATAGCGGATCAACTGTTTGCAGACAGTATTCCCGGGTCTTATTCATGTAAAACTTCCCGATGATAATTATATAATCTCTTCAAGCCAGACATGCGAGTGCAGGGTGGTTGCATGTCCAAGTAATAGAGTCGTTATCGTTATCGTTGTCGCACCTCACGAGTACCTTGGGTCCAATATCCGTGAACATCTCCCAAGCATCCAGCAACTTAATACTGAAGAACGGATATTTTTCCGGAGACGGACGCAAACGTCTTCCGTTGGGCATAGTGATTGATGTGACTAGGTGCGCAAAGCCGCTCTCCGGCGGGAACCGTGAGATTGGCAAAGGTGGCTTGGCAAGACTCAGACTGTCTTTTCAAGAGCACAAAAGCTTCCTCAACTTACTGTTTTACAGGTTCAGCTGCAATGCGATTGTCTCCAATTCGTACGACTGAGATGTTTCATCTCGGTAAACGCATCCCCTCTTCAAGGCAAAACGAAAGCCACCTCGTTCAGTTCTGATTCAATTACTACGACATTGACGTTCCAGTCATTCCGGAAAAATTTCGGAGACACCAAGTTAAAGTTCGGCTACGGATGGGCCGGATGACTTTGTGTTGAGAGGGAAGGGCAGGGTCCCGTCAAGTGCAACCCAGCTTAGACCAGGGCCCTATTGAAGTACTGGAACGCCTTCGAACGGACGTTGTAAGTTGACATTTGAGCCGAGGCTAACCAGCAAATTAGAGGTATGCGGTTGAAAAAGGAAAGCTCTTCGCCCTTGGAATTACCGGTTAGAAGACGTTTCAAAGCGAGGCGCTTCCTGTGAGTCGAAGGTAGATGCAGGCAGTCCAGTGGTTTTTTTGCGATGAGTGCAACGTCGCACTACATTCCTTTTAAATCCCCGAGAATTTACGAGATGCTGAACACCGGATGCGCCAATTATTGCACACATTGGCTACCCCACGAGATGCGATCCTGTTGACATTGCTTGTAGGGCGTTGCGATGTTGCGGCATTCCTGACCGTGCCGGAGGCGAAGGCAGCAGTATGAAGCAATCATAAGGGCCCAAGAGACGGATTGGATACAAAACAAGAAAAGAAATCATTGGCGATAATTACTATATGAAGCAAACAATCTAGTGCTTATCCGATCTGCCGTGCGAAGTGAGACTTTACTGTGGTAGCGACACGAAGACTCAGCCACAACAATCACGCGCTCCTGCGGGACAGCCTTTCCTTGTCGAGGCGGTCCGTTTCAATGTGGCCGGCGTCGTAATACCGAGGCCCAAATCTTTAGCGGATATTGGTGTCACTGGAGGGGAACCTGTGCAACAGTGAGGGGCCTGGGAAAAACATCCTGAGCATTTAAATAGCGTTATCCGTCCCATGCCTTAATAGGCTTTGGTGTCTTATGACGTGAGCTCGATTCCAACCGTCCTCAACAAGCATTGCTAAACTCTGTTAGCACTATCACCAACATGCTATGGCAGCTTTGGGCCCCTGTCGTCATTGCGACGGTAATGCTGGGTTTCTATCGCGTTTGGAAGAAGTTGACGTCGAGACTCGATTTCCCCGTCGTTGGGTCCCCCGACGATCAGAATCTGTCGTACGCAGTGCTTGAGGGACACAAGAAGGTGGTTATCGGTCGGAAATCTCATGCCCATTGTCCTAGTACTGACGATCGTGACTCAAGTTCCCGGATACTCCGTTCATTGTCCCCTCAGATCCGCCGTAAGCCTTGCCATCCGAGACATGTAAGAGGGCTTGGCTGACGCCAAATGGCACAGACGAGTCATTCTCCCCATGAACCTCTACAATGAAGCCATCCATGCCGACGCATCACAACTTTCCTTTGGCGCGGAGCTTTACGACATTTTTCTGGGCCGCTACACGCACCTTGGAGAGAGCAAACCCGACGTCGTCGGTGCTGTGCGCGTCGATTTGACCAGGAACCTGAACGGCGTCCTACAGCCTCTCCAAGATGAGATGAACCACGCGATGGGCCAGCTCGTCGGCGACTCGAGCGAATGGAAGACTTTCAATCTCCATAGGACGATTCTTCGCATGGTTGGGTTGATGAGCGGCCGCGTCTTCGTCGGTCTGCCCCTCAGCCGCGACGAGGAATGGCTGGCGGCTTCTATCAACTTCACGGTCGACATCGGAAAGTGTCGCCTAGCCGCGTTGAGGCTGCATCCGTGGATCCGACCGTACCTCTTGCGCTTCCTTCCCGAGGTACGACATATGATCGGGGAGCAGAAGAGAGCCCATGAGTGGATGCGTCCGCTTGTCGCAGACTTTGTCCGAGACCAATACAAGTTGGAGGAGAAACCTGCGAAGCCTGGTCAAAGAGGTGCATTCATCTCGTGGATGATGAAGTATCTGCCGCAGGAAAAGAGAACTGCTGAAAATATCGGGATTGGTCAAATGTTGCTGTCTTTCGCTGCCATCCACACCACATCAAACACGACAACCAACGTGCGTATCCCTTTGACTCGATGAGGATTATGCGGCTGATATGTACATGCGCTTAGGCCCTGCTCGATCTTCTCAGTCGCCCTGAGTACATCCAGCCTCTGCGGGAGGAAATCGAGAAAGCAATCGCAGAAGATGGTTTGCAGAAAGACGAACAAGGACATACCTGTCTTTCGAAAACATCACTGAACAAGCTCCGGAAGCTAGACAGCTTCATCAAAGAGAGCCAGCGGATGAGTCCGCTGAACTTTGGTATGGAGTTGTGCATTCTGGTTTGACAACAACTGCTGACCCAATTGAATAGGCGGCTCGAACCGGAGAGTCCAGCAAGACTACACTTTCTCCAACGGCCTCAGGCTTCCTGCAGGAACTCCCATTTGTTTTCCCCTGTGGGGTGTTTAGTAAGTCTGGATTCGTGGTCAGCCAGTTTCCGAATCTAACCCAGAGCCAGCCAATCCGAGACGACGACAACTTTCAGTCCAGAGTACAACGTCGAAACCACAAACGCGCCACCGACTGAGTTCGACGGGTTCCGTTTCGCCCGCCTCAGGGACGTGCCGGGTCGCGAGACGAAGCATCAAGCGGCCGCCACAGGACCGGACGCCTTCAATTTCGGCCACGGCCCCCATGCCTGCCCAGGCCGCTTCTTCGCCGTCTACATGATCAAGTGTATTCTCATCGATTTACTCTTAAACTACGACCTGCGCCTAAAGACCTCCGCCACGGGTACCAGCAGGCCACCGAACATGGTTACGAAGTTGGTGTCGATGCCAAACGTCGGAGCAGAAATTGAGATTAGGAAGCGAAGCCAGGCCTAAGTCCACGGCGTAATTACAGAAGTTGCTGGGGTAAATAGATCAGTCGTATGTAATCATCAACTGATCCCCGTGAAACAAACCTCGAGCGTCTCCTATTGACGACTTAGTCTTGACTCGGCTGAACCATAAACCATGGGGTCGAGTACTTGTGTGTAATAGCTTCTAAACACTTCAAGACTACGTATTTGTAGATACTCTTCATTATGCCAGTGGAGAGTGCGATAGAAGCGACCAACAGACCAGCGTCAATGTTGGATGCAGCAAGGCGGCTATATCCTCAACCGCAACATCATATAACAAAAAAAGGGCAAAAAGAAGGTCAACCGCTGACGGGAATTGAGCCCGACGTGGGGGTCGAACCCACAACCTTGAGATTAAGAGTCTCACGCTCTACCGATTGAGCTAGCCGGGCAGATGCGGACATCTGCTGGTTTGCTGTCGACCAGAGGCGCTCGGTGGCATCATCTCGTTGCCAGTTCGCGAGTCGCCAGGTTGCAAATTTTTGTGTCTCCAGTTGATGCGAAGTGGACCGGCAAAGCAGGCCCCTGTCCATGTCTCTAAACCCTTGCGGGCCTCGGCGGCGGACCTTTCTCTCGGCTCAGATCGACAGGGCCCATCACAAAAGGTTTGTTCAACTTCGGATGAATGAGCCGGGGGGGTTCTTGGGAGAGACTTCGGATGGCAGCGTTGCGATGTTCCGTCGGCGAAATCTCTGAATTCTATACTAGTTTGGATTCGCATTGCCCAGAGTTTGTGTCAAATTAGTCCGCAAATCGTGCGGCCCTGCGCCTCTCACGCGTTGTTTGCCAAGAGCGTTCTCCAACTGGATGACCCCGACGAACCCCATCAACCCCTTTCGCCGTATCCGGAGCAAGACACTCCGCGTTCACCTCTTGGACTGCCTAAGACCCCTCCGTCACGCACCCGGCACATGGCTCGATCCCGGCAAACACTTCTCGATGGGGGAAGCGGGTGGATTTTGGAGACGCAAGATTAACCTCCGTTCCCCTTGGAATCTCAAGGATCGTCCCCATCTGGAGGTTCCCCTTACGTACGGAGCCAGATGGCGAGATTGAGGGGCCGCGACAAGGCGTTTGACTTAGAAATGTTATGAACCGTCAGAATAAGCTATGTATCCCACCGGCCGCTCGTCAATTCTCTGGTTCTCTTGGAGACAATGTGCGTTACAGCCGAGCCATTCCTTCGTTGTATTTTGTTTTCAGCCCAACCCCCGCGCTGAGCTTCCGTGAGAACCATGGCGAGGTCCCTCCGTGCCGTCCTTGCGTTTGCCGCTGGTGTGTATTCGCAGTCATGCATTGGCAGTGATGGGGCCAAGCTCTACGAGGCTGAGGATGGCATTCTCTCCGGAACTACCTTGGATACTGCCCAGACTGGCTTCACCGGTATGAAATGGTCAACACCTTGTAGTCGTACGAGGCTTAACTGTGGCGTACAGGGACTGGCTACGTGACTGGCTTCGAGGACGACACTGACAAGCTCACGATCAACGTCGTTTGCTCGGGTGAGGGCCAAAAGCTCTTCGACTTGAGCATCAGATATGCCGGCATCTACGGCGAAAAGCGCACAAATGTTGTCCTCAACGGCGGCGCCGCTAGCGAAGTTCTTCTAGCTGCTGGTGAAACCTGGGCCGATGTTTCTGGTGGCCAGGTACTGCTCAACGAGGGCAGCAACACAATCGACATCGTGAAGAACTGGGGATGGTACGTAACAATGCACACAATGGGCACCTTTGGCCTTCTGCTGACAGAAACAGGTACCTTATCGACTCCATCACTCTTACCCCCTCCGCCGCCCGTGGTCCTCACAGCATCACGGAAACCCTCGTCAACGCAAACGCCAACGCCGATGCCAATGCCCTCTACTCCTACCTCCGATCCATTTACGGCAAGAACATTCTCTCTGGCCAGCAGGAACTCTCATACTCGAACTGGATCAATGAGCAGATCGGCAAGATCCCCGCCCTCGTCAGCGTTGACTTGATGGACTATTCTCCCAGCCGCGTGGAGCGCGGCACCGTCGGAACCGCGGTTGAGGAGGCCATCACGCACCACGAGCGAGGCGGCATCGTTTCTGTGCTCTGGCATTGGAACGCGCCCACTGGTCTCTACGATACTGAGGAGAACAAGTGGTGGAGCGGCTTTTACACGCGCGCGACCGATTTCGACGTGGGGGCTGCTCTCGCCGACACCACCAACGCCAACTACACCCTCATCATCCGCGACATCGATGCTATCGCTGTCGAGCTGAAGAGGCTCCAGGATGCCGGCGTACCCGTGCTCTGGCGCCCGCTGCACGAGGCGGAAGGCGCTTGGTTCTGGTGGGGTGCCAAGGGCCCCGAGGCGTGCAAGAAGTTGTACGCCTTGCTGTATGACCGTCTCACAAACCACCATGAGCTGAACAATCTCATCTGGATCTGGAACTCGATTGCCGAGGCTTGGTACCCCGGCGATGACACCGTTGACATTCTCAGCGCGGACGTCTACGCCCAAGGCCACGGAGTAAGCGGACGTTCCCATCAACACTAAATCCATCTGCTAACGAGAGGACTTTCAGCCCATGACTACCCAGTACAACGACCTTATCGCTCTCGGTCAGGACAAAAAGCTGATCGCGGCTACTGAAGTCGGCAGTGCGCCGTTCCCTGACCTGCTTCAAGCGTATGAGGCCCACTGGCTTTACTTCTGCGTCTGGGGCGATACTTTCATCAACAACGCCGATTGGAACAGCGTTGCAGATCTGAAGACCGTAAGCACACTCTACACCTTATCCTTCTTCGCGATGAGTCTAACGTTTTGGTAGATCTACGAGAGCGAGTACGTGCTCACCCTTGATGAGATCCAAGGCTGGCGTGGATGAAGCGGTCCAGTGCATGTGTGCTCTGCACACTTTTGGAGATATTCATTGTAGACATTCGATTCGCAGTGTTTAAATTGCACGACGTGCTCTTCAGCTCGTAGCTTCCACAAACAATCGTTGCTGAAGTTGAAATCAGGAATAACTCTCAAAGAGTGTCTAGTCAACCCCTGATCCAGCGTGAAGGCGGTCGCATCGGTTTGCGCCACAGACATCTCCGGTTTAATTAATCCACTATACCTCGACGCGGCGCGACGCGCATCTCGTGCAAGACTCAGCGCTTTCTTGTGGGTCATGGGTGGATCGCGCTCGTCCTTGAGGTACTCTATAGCATCACCGATTCCACCGAACCATCTCTGAACCAACACCGAATGCGGCCCAGACGACGCGGACGCGCACGCTGCCTGCTGAGTTCCAATTCTTTGTCTTGACGATGTCTCCTGACCGATTGCTCTACGATCAAGCCTTGGCCCGTAACATGTCTCGACATGGATCCTCGGAGGATGCGGAACTTCTCGGCCTCGCCTACGAAATACTGATGAATCTGAACGTCCCCTTGTCTGGTCTTTCAGAGCTCAATCACCAGCTCATTCAATTGAATAGGCTGCTCAGTCGAATTCTCGACGGCCAGCCGGAACCACCCCAGAGCGGGAAATGGTTCTTTACCGGCGACCGACCTTGGCCTCAAGAGAAGGCTCGTCTCGAACCGTGGCGGCTGGTGATTCATAATCTCATCCAGCGTCGCAACTTCCTCAGGGAAGTCTACGCCGCGCGTGCTCAGCCACTTCTCCGACACATCCAGCTCCTCCACATGGGCGACCCGATCCTCGAGAGAATCTTGTCGCACTTGGAGCCTTCGGATCTCGATGACGACGCGCTTTGCTCTCTCAACTTGAAGATGGATTTGTCCGTCGAGATCGCCAAAAGCCTGAGGCTGACGTGCCGTCGTCTCCACAACCTAGCGTCTTCGATGTTGCTTCGCACCTTCACTGTAAATCTTAAAACGGTAAACCTCGGACGTCTTCGCCGACGCGAGCTGCCCTACTGTCCGCACTTTCGCTCTGGAATCAAGCGCATTCGGCTTTTAGTGCCGTTTTATGCTAGAGAACTGGCTGAAGACTACGACGAATTTGTCGAATATCAGAACCAGATTGCAGACGATATCGCCGAGAGACTGGAAGAAGCTCGTGGTTCCAGTCCGGCTTCCCCATCCAATTCGGACTTGAAGAAGTTGAACGCTTTGATTAACGACATGAATTACCAAGCCGAAAACTAACAACTCACCAAACTGAGATGGGAGGCGTATCGAGCATCGTACCTTGAGCAAAAACGCATTGTCAATGACCATCGATTCCCGTCTCGGCTTGCCGATATACTAGCTTCCCTGCCCAATATGACACGGCTTGAAACCTTTGACAAGCCTTTGCACAATGGCCACCTGACCTCTTTGGAGTGGAGGTCACTGGCCCTTAATGACTTGGGCAGGAATCATAGGCTCGCTGCTGGGCATCCGCTCCCGCATTCTTGGGAATGCCACAGGCTATTGGGGTCCAATTCCACCAATGACAACACGGCATTCGTGAAAAACGTCCTGGTTTCCTTAGGCAGCCGGGGGGTGCGCTTGACGCGTCTGCAAATACAAGTCTCTTCACCCAGGAGCTATTCGCCGCTGCAATGCAGCCGAAAGTCTGCGAGTCATCTGAAGAGGTTGGTTCAAGGATTGAACTATTTCCAATATCGCGAGTACACAGACTTCACAGCTAGAGCGTCCGGATCGTATACGTTGCGGCCCTGTGAAGAGCTTTCAAGCTTTGGAACCTTCCTCAACCCACTTTTGGACAGCCCGAGTCTGAAGCAAATCCATCTCGAGCTCAGAAACTTGAACGAAGCTGGGAACTGCCTACAGTCGGATCTGAACACGCTGCTGGCTACTCACAGCTGGCCACAGCTGAAGAACTTGTTCATTTGCGGCGTAAAGCTCAGTGCCGCTGATTTCAGCGAGTTTCTCAAAGGCTGCGGGATAAAGCTGGGTTTATCTTACTCCATAATGGTTGATGGGCTGTGGTGCGAGCTTTTTAACGCGATGCGGGACATGACCGACAGCCAACAACCGCCAGAGACTCGCCTGGAAGTCACAACGCTTCATCATCTCTTCGGCGGCGAGTGTCGGTGGTTGCCGAGGAAAGACAGGGCCAAGCTGTTTGACAGCAATCATGGGGTACATGTGGGCAAGTCTGACAAAAGGTTGAGCCTGGTGCATGCATACGTGATGCACAGCGGCGAAGTTACCAAGAACCCAATACCACCCTGGTGGAAGAAGAGACGACAGAAGGGTCCGTGTCTCTGTTCGACGGAAGAAAGAGCTTGACCATATACCTGATAGGCCTCCCTAGGCGCTTTGATTGCAAACTATGTCATGCCATCGATAGGTTGACTGGTCCTCTTTTGAACACCTAATAACTCAAATATGTAGTCTATATGATTGTCATGCCTTGTGTGCCTTCTTAGTGATCTTTTTGGCGTCGTAGTGAAGTCACCACTTGTTTGTGTAAGAAGACGCATATCTACCCACTGCTAATGAAGCTAAGGCTTTCTTCCAGTCTTCACTCGGGGTTAGAAAACACATCGTTCTTTCGGACATAGGTCCTAAGTCGAATTCGTCTCCAAAGATCGTCCGGTTAGTTGGTTAGTTAGTCGTATTTAATCGCTAGGACGTCCTCTTCTAAGGTAAAGGGCGCCTGTGTTAAGTCGAACGCATAAACGTATATCTAGAGAAGAAGATATTAAATATAAGCATAGCTATAACCTAAATAAAACGTAAGATATATAACCCTTTATCCTACCCTTCCCCTTCCCTTTCGTATTATCTACTAAGCGGGATATTCTATATATAGAGAGATAAGATTATGAGGCCCTAGATAGTATTATAGCTAACGCTATAGTAATGCTAAAGGGAGCTATCTAATTAAGTTACTATATATATTTCTACTAGCTAGTAATCTATATTAGCTTAGTAAGTATTCTTTTCCTTTATTAAGGGTATACTAAATTAATAATTATAGTAGAAGTGCGAGGTTAGAAGAATAGGTTATACCTATTTAGAAGCCTTAAATAGAAGCTATATATTAATACTCTAGCTATAGGGACTTATAAAGCCTAATCATAAGAGTAATCATATTAGTAGGGCTAATACCTCTTCTCTTAAAGGAGCCTAGGCTTAGGTTTTATATACCCTCGCCTCCTTATAATAAATAGTAATTATAAAGTAAAGTAATATAAGTATCCTAGGGTATACCTTAATAGGAGTAAGTCGTAGTAAAGAAGTTTAAGTTAGTAATATATATAATAAACTCGCGCTACTTCTCTCTAAGCTATTTAAATATAAATATCTCCTTACTAAACTAAGGGTTGCCTTGCCTAATTACCTTTTAGTAGTAATATAGGTAAGTTAGCGCTTTTAGGTACCTATAAGAGTACTATATACTAGTATCTTTATATATAAAGCGCTTATAATATATTATAAAGTCTCTATAGCTACTTTATATAGTAATAAGGTAGTATAAATTAATATGGGAAAGTAGTTATAGCTCTGCTATAAGCTAGGTATAGACCTCAAGCTCTATGTAGTAGTAGTTATATAGCTAGGTAAATACTTAATAGGTATTTAGGTACTCCCTTAAGTTATAGTAGACCCCCTTTTTTATATAGCTATAAGTAGGTAGTTATAATAGGAGATCTAGAGAAGTTATATAAGTACCTCTCTTTATTAGCTAGTTTATTATCTTATTACCTAGGATCTCTATATAGCCTAGAATCTAACATATTATAAGGGTAATTCTTTAGAAGTCTAGAATAGCCTCTTATAAGGATAATAATAAGGTACCCTCTAAGTAGAATACTATTATAATATTATTTAAATAAATAGTAATCCTAGCTATTCCTAAGTCTATATACTTAACTATAGCTTATAGCCCTACCTAGGCCCTTTCTAACTCCGTGTTAAATATCTCTACTTATAAGAGCTAGTAGTAGCTAGCGTAGATTAGTTATAAGCCCTAGTAGATTATATATCTAAAGCGAGTCTCTTCTAGGCTTAGTTATAACCTATCTATATATATACTAATATATATTAGGGGGAGGGCTAAGGCTTAGTATAAATAGTCCTTAGTAGCTACCTCTTTTAATATATACTTATAGGGCGTATCTTATAACTTATAATCCCTTAGATATAAGACTAGCTAGGGGAATGCTAGTATGCTCTCTATTATACTAATTAAGTTTATTAGTCTTATTAGAGGGCCCTAGTTCTAGAGCAGCTTATAGCCCTATATTTTGTAAGGGACTGGATACCCAGGCTGGAGAAGCTAGAGACCCCTCAGCTAGCGCAGGCTAAAAGGATAGAGAGGCCTATAGGTCTAGGGCATAGAACCCTTATAATAAGGACTTAGTAAGGACTTACTAAAAGTTAGAAAAAAAGGATCTTAGAAGAAGTAAGTAAAAGTAGCATAGTAATACTAGACCTACCTTTTAGGTGCTTTTACTATTAGTCTAATCTAACTATAGCCCTTAGCCCCTAAATACCTTTATAGTTCTTTTGCTTCTACCCTGCTTTAGCAAGGTTAGTAATAATAATAATATTATATACCAAAGTAATACCTACTAATTAGGCTGAACAACCTATACCTAATATTTACTAAGAATAGAGCAAAATAGCTTATATAAACCTAAATAAGGAAGATTACCCTAGCGAGCAATTAGAGGATAATATAAGCTAATAAAGGGAGGTAAGAAGCTATGCTTTAAGCGAGGCTAGGGGCCCTAAAGAGGATAGGCTACCTATATTAAACACTTGCTACTTAGATAATAAGTATATATAGGAAAACAGGGAATATAAGACCCCTTCCTATAGACTAGATAAGCTATAGGGCTAGATATCTATAGCTATAGCTAATAGGCTAGCCTAAGCTAGAGGGCTAGATAAAGCAACTAGCTAAGTACTAATATAATAGATTATAACTATAATAGCTAACTAGTATAAGCTAATTACTACTATATTAAGTAACTAAGCTCCTACTAAGTAATCGCCTAAAGCTTATAAAAAACCCCTAAATTATAATATAGCACGCCTTACTAGCAAATCTACTAGTATAATAAGGGAAGATTAGCTCGTTATAGTTAAAGAGGCTTATAAGTACTGCCCTAGCTGCTCTAATAGCTAGTATATCTAGTAGGCCTTAAGTATAATGGGGTATACCCTATAAATAGAATAGTAGAATTATTAGTAAATACTTATAGATAAGTTAGGGAATTAGGTTAACCCTAGATAAGAAGACTTTAGAATATTTATAAGAGAGTAGCATATTATACCTAAGCTCTAAGAATAAAATTATTATAATACCCTGAGATAGTGCTATTAGAAGGATAATAAGAACCTAATTATATATTAAGCTTAATAGGAGTCTATTAACTAAGTACTTAGCAAGCTAAGCATAGGTAATATAAAGGCGTATGCCTTCTTTTAGCGCCTTATTAGAACCCTAGGAGATAAAATCTTTAAGTAGGATATTAACTATACTAATGCGTATACTATTACCCTATATATATAGAGATTATAGGGGATTATAGAAGGGAGGTATATAGAAATATCTACTAGCTTTTCTAAGTTATATAAGTAACTATACTTAGGCTCTCTAGACTACCCTTATAAGAGTAGCTTATAACCCCCTAGGTTAATAGACCCAAGGGACTACTACCTAGAGACCCTATCCTAGAATAACTACTCAGAAGATACCTGCGCAATACCTAGTACTAGTAGTATACCCTCTGACTCCTAGGGACCCTAATACTATAATTATAAGAAGTATAGCTATATCTCCCCTAACTATGCTAAAAACTATACGTAGCTAATAGGTAGCAACTAGAACCTAAACCTAAGATAGGGCAGGATAAGTATAATTATAATACCTAGCGTAGCTAATATTAAAGACTTAGGAAATAAGTAAGCATAGATATAACCCTGAGGGGTACTATGCTAGAAATCACTTTAGTTCTAATAGGATAGATTATTAAGGGATAGATATTAGTATACTAAGTATCTAGCGAAGTTAAACTAGAGGTTAATATAGATACCTATATAGTAATAGATATTATATGAGAAGATCTTATTAAGAGACTCTAACTAAAGGAGGCTATTAGTATTATAGCCCCTAAATTAGTAGATTTCTAAGGAAGGCCTATACTTATAAGAAAGGTCTACTAGCTTATATTCTTCTTTATAAATAGTTAGGGTTACCTATAGAAGATTTGCTAGGCTTTTATTATAAGCCCTCGCCCTAAAAGAGCAGGACATATCCTTCTATCTAATAACTTAATAGGATAGGAAGGTATCTATATAGATACCTATATATATACTTAGTTATATAAACCCCTCTTGCTTACTAAGCTAGAGGCGATTATCTAAGAAATTATAGAGAATAGCTAATAAGCTTATATTATATATCTAATAGGCGCTATAAGCTCTAATAATAAGGATATAGAGACCTTAGGCAAATACTTACTAGATAATAAGTAGGAGAAGAAGATTCCTAGGGAACTTTAAGACTTTATTAATATTTTTAATAAGGAGAATATAAAGAAAGTTCTAAAGCTAAAAGGAGTAATATACTATATTAAACTAAAACCTAGCAAGGAACCCTTATATAGACCTATATACCCTATATTAGTAGAGTAATTATAAATACTTACTAAGTATATTTAGGATATAGAGGTAGCAGGCTATATATACTACTTAACTAGCTCTATAGGAGCACTAGTGCTATTTATACCTAAGAAGGATAGAAGCCTATAACTATATATAGATTATAGAGGATTAAATAAAATTATAATAAAAGCCTATTACCCTCTATTACTAATTAGCAAGCTACTAGATAGACTTACTAGAGTAAAGTTTATTTCTAAGATTAATTTAAGCGAGGTATACTATTAAATTGCAATTAATAAAGCAGATAGGTAGAAAATAGTATTTAGAGTGCGATATAGGTACTTTAAGTATATTATAATGCTATTTAGGCATATAAATACCCTAGTAACTTTTTAGGTATATATTTACTAAATACTTGCTAACCTTTTAGATACTTGCTATATTATATACCTAGATAATATTCTAATTTACTTAAATATAAGGGAATAGTATACTAAGGACCTCTATACTATCCTATACTACCTAAGGGCTGCTAAGCTATTTATAAAACTAAAGAAGTATTACTTCTATTAGACAGAAGTAGATTTTCTAGGGTTCTATATTACCTAAGATAGTATTAGGATAAACCTTAGAGTCTGAGTAGTTGCTAAATAGCTAGTACTAAAGTCTTTTAGAGATATCTAAGTATTCCTTAGCTTCTATAACTTTTATTATAAGTTTATTATAAGATATTCCTATATTATAGCCCTTATAAATAGTATCCTTAAGGGAAGCTAAAATAGTATAAAGTTAGAAGCCTTCACCTAGATAGGGGAGATATAGACTATATTTAAGATACTTTAGAGAGTATTTACTAAAGCTCTAATACTAAGATACTATAACCTAGCGCTAGAAACTAGGGTTAAGACTAATATATCTACTTAAGTAATATCTAGCATGCTCTTATAGAAGCATAGTATAGTTTAGCACCTAGTAGCTTTCTAATTAAGGAAGCTCTTAGATATAGAGAGGCGCTAGGCTATAGGGTAATAGGAACTCCTTATTATTATAGAAAGTTTAGATCACTAGGCATAGTACTTATAAGGACTCCCTAAGGAATTCGTGGTGCTTATAGACTACGTAGCATTAAAAGGAGTGCTTATTATACCTATATAGGATATTTATAAAAAGCTTATGCAATAGGTTTATTACTTATTAGCATTTAACTTTAAAATCTAGCATATGTTAGGGATTACTAATCTAGCAAATAGACTATTATAACGCCCTAATTATATAATCGAAGATGCTAAGGTAGATAATATACTTCCTACCCTTAGAAAGAAGCTTAGGCTTATTAGCTAGCTTTTAGTAGCAGATTACTAATATATTGCTAAGCTTAAAGGAACTATAGCTACTATAAGAACTTATATCTAAGCTATCTAGGGAAGCATATAAGAACCTTACTAGAGGGCTAGCTCTAAGGTTAAGGGATCCTTATCCTCAAGTTAGCACTACCCTACGATAGGTACTAATAAGCTACTATATATAAGTATATATATTAGCGCTATTACCTATATAAAAGCATATATAGGTGCTATGCTAACTGCTCCACGAGAGAATAGCAATAGGCTAGAGGACTCAGGGGGAGCTAGGGTTATTATACTAGAATAGTATATCCTATGTGCTATAATAAGGGAGCTTATTTAGGATAAAATAGCTTATATACTATAACTAGGTATAGATCTTAAATAGATAGTTAGAGGATTATAAGCTAAAGACTACTTCTATAGAGATATTATAGCTAAGGTTTGCTAAGATACTAGGGAATACTAAGGATATTAAGTTAATAAGAATAATATCCTTTAGTTTAGAAGAAGGCTTATTATCCCAGAAGAGGGATCCTTTTGCTATAAAATCCTAAAGAACTACTATAATATATCTAGATTAGGGTATATAGGGGTAAATAAGATAGCTAAAGTAATCTTATAAAAGTTTTATTAGCTATATTTAATAGAGGATATATAGCAGTATATCGCTAAGTGCAAGCGCTACTAAGGGGTGCGCATACTATAGTATAAGCTATATAGGCTATAATAAATACTAGAAGTACTAGCATGCCTATTTAAATGGATTTCTTTAGACTTTTAACTAGCTTACTAGATAGTTACTAAGATAATAGAGTTACTTATAATATAATTCTAGTAGTTATATACTAGATAACTAAAGTAGTATAATTCTTAGTAATAACTAAGTAACTAGATGCTGCGGGTTTAGTAAGAATCTTATATTAAGAGATTAAGTACTAATATAGCATGCCTAAGGCTATTATTAGTAATTAAGATAAACTAATTACTAGTTAGTTCTCATAAGACTAGACTAAGGCCTGAGATATAGAAGGGTATATCTCTATAGCATAGTATCTATACATAGATAGCTAGACTAAAAGAATATGTTAAACCTTAACTATATATCTTATAAAGTTTAGTAAAGGCTTATATAACTAATAGGTAATGCAATTAGATAAAGCTGAATTTTCATATAATAATAGCAAATATACTACTATTAGTATATCCCTATTTAAGGCTATTATAAGATACTACCCTTAAATAATAAACTACTACTTGCTAAATAATAAGATAAGGACCTAAGGGGTTAATAAAAGGCATAAGAAGCTAATAGAGGTTTACTAAAGAATAGCTAAGAATTAGTAATATATAATAGAGGTATAAGCTAAGAATGCGAATATTAAAAGGAAAGTATAATCATATAATATTAGAGATATTATAGGACTCTTAATTAAGAACTTCTATTTTGCAAAGGGTTAGCAAAAGCTTACCCTATAATTAATTCTATGCTAGTTATAGAAGTTATAAGCCCTAATACCTATAGAGTATAACTTCTAGAGAAATATAGCAGAGTATATAATATCTTCTCTATTACTTTACTTAAGCTATAGTATAGCTAAATATTTAATATAATTAGAGTATAGATAAGGCTATAGCTAAAGGCTATTATAATATTATAAATAAGGGCTTCTATAATATTTATAGCTAACCTCTTTAGAAGCGTCCCTCTTATTACTAAGTAGAGGATATTATTCTCAATAATTTAATAAGCGATTTACTAGGTATATAGCTTCTTAAGGCCCTTACTAATTATTAAAAGTAGTAAGATTAGCCTCTAGCCTTTCAATATAGAGATATCCTAGTTAACCTTAGGGATTATTATAATCTCTATATTACTTTAGGGCTTAGGGTAGTACCTAATTATATAATAAGCTTAAAATAAGTCCTAGATAAAGCCTAAGATATATAGCTATATTATATATAATATTACTATTATAATACTATCCGCCCTAGGCGTTATATTACTAACCCCTAGGATAATATTCTAAACCTCTATTAAATAAATCTATAGGTTTAACTCTATTACCTAGTAAAGAATAATAGGGGTAGAGTAGTTAATATTATCCTTTATAATATATATCTCTAGGAGTTCAATATATAGAAACTTAGCCTTTTTAATAGGTTTAGTAATATTAATCTTATTATTATATAGAGGACTTGACTATAACTAAGAAATTAGCTTATACTAGCTTATAACTTTATAGAGGTTAATATTAATCTAAATGCTTTTAATAAGCAAAGTCTAAATAATAGACTTAGCCCTCTATATAATATGCCCTTAGTACTTACTTACTACTAAGTTATCTTCTAAGTTAAATTTATAATAATAAGTAGCTTTATCTAGCGATTAGCCTTAGTATAAGCTATAGTTTATTACCTTATACCTTTCCTATTAGGCTTATATTTCTTCCTAGCTATTACTAGGGAGGATTATAATAGTATATTAAGCGCCTTAGCTATATTATTAAGATCCTCTATAATCAAGAGACTTATGAGGAGAAGCTAAGTAATATTTTTTACTACCCTAGTAAAAGCTAGAATATCCTTTAGGCTTAGCTTAAACCTTAGCTCTTTAGTAGAGCTTAATATTAAGTAATTACTTAGGGCTAGTAGTATAATAGATATAATTCTAATAGAGTCTAACCTTATATAGAGGTACCTAGCGATCTCTAATCTAGCGAGTAGGGTATTAGAGAAATATAGGTCTAGTATATTGTTATAATAATATATAGGGATATTAAGAGAGCTTAGGAGGGTAAGGCCCTAGCTATCTATTAGGTTAGCTAGGATATACCCCCCTCTACCTATCTTAACCCCTAGCTACTATATATAGTACTTTATATTCTAGTCCCCCCTAATAAAAGTATATAATAAGGAAGTCTAGTTATTAAGAATAGAAAATATATAAAACTTATTAATATTATAATATATATTTAAGTAATATACCTCTTAAAGTTTTATCCCTAAGAGATCCTAGTACTAGCTATAGGGATCTAGGGAGATAATAAAGTGGGTAGGTAAGGAGGCCACCTTGTATATATAGGTTAGTACCTAAGGCCTCGTTAAGTATAAGTCCTAGGATTATACTAGGGAATAGAGCGTAAAGGAGGGGTAAGTTTTTTATAAGGTTAAGCTTCTAGTCTATAATATACTAGGGCTCTTGTAATAAAACTATATTATAATAGTTTTATTTAATAAAGACTAATACTAGGTTATAGGTATCTAGGCTCCTTACTATACTAGCTTAATAGATAGTATACTACCTATTTATAATAATAAGTAATATATTAGGTCCTTAGTAGTATATAAGTAATTATGATAATACTACTTTAGTAGGATAACTGAAAGGAGGTAGAAAGGCTATTATTAATATCTACATCCCCTCCCTCTAAGATAATATCTAATATATCTACTAGGGGGCTATAGTCCCCTATAGCTTAAAAGGTAGTATTCTTATAGCTAGGGTCTAGGGCCCTAGCTAGTAGCTTATAGCTACTACTCTCCACTTCTAAGGGCTTAGCGCTAGTAGTATAGCCCCGCTTAGTACTTAGTCTCTCTAATATAATCTTACTTAGCCTCTTTACTATATTATAATACCTCTTCTACTATACTTAGGTAAGTATTATTATATATCTATCTTTCCTCTTAGGCTAAAGAGGGTACTTATTATTTATAGCTATATATAAGCTAAGGTAAGTTATATAGCTAGTAGTATTTAAATAGTTCCTATACTCCTAGCTATAGTTTTAATAGCAGGGTTTATAGTAATAGATCCCTGCCTTATACTATCTATAATACTATTAGTATTACTTTAGTAATAGCTCTTAATTAAGTAGGGCTACTAGGTATAAGCTAAAAATCTAAAAGGGGGAAACCTAATACTAAAAGATAATAATCTCAGTCTAGAAGGCCTTATCCCTAGTAGATAGCGCTAGGAGGGTCCTATTAGAGATAACTTATTACCTGGTCTCCTTTTGGATCTTATTTATAATAAATCGTTTAGTTAGGAAATAGCTAGAATAGGTTATAAAAACTACTAGCACCCCTTAGATAGTATAAGTAGCTTAAACCTTAGGTCCCTTAATCCTTATTATATTAAAATATTTAGATAGCTTAATATAGCGAGTAAGTAAGGCTATATATATTCCTAGGAATATTATAATAATCAAGATACTAGAAGGTACTTAGGCTACTTTTCTACTATCCTTAGTCTTAATTTAACTAAATTATATAAGGTTCTAATAGATAGCGCTAGAGTTGATTTATTATTCCTGTATCTTATAGCTTATAGGAAGCTAGATAAAGATATAGAAGTTAGAGGTAGAGTCTAGTTATATAATTTAATCTCTTACTTATAATCTACCTATGCTACCTAAAGTTTATAAATAAGCTTAAGTTACTATACTAGTAATAGCTAGCTAAGTAAATCCTACTCCTCTTATAATAATATAGGTATATATCTTCTATCCCCTTAAGTTAACCCTAATATTAACGCTATCTAAGGAGCCCTAGGGATAGCTAGTAGTAGAATAAGAGTAATCCTAGGTTAGGGTATCCTAGTAATCTCCTTAGATAAAACTAGTAAGAAGGTTAGTACAGTAGCTAATAGTATCTATATTATTAGCCTCGAGTTACTTAAGAGTTATCTAAATAGTATTAATTAGTATAATAATAATATAATTAAAGCTTTTAGTCTTCTTCTTAATTTCGCTTAGCTCTATAAGAGCTAAGGATTTAGGGGGGGGGGTATAATATATTATATTATTTATTATGAGTCTACATAGCCCCCCTAATAAGGGGTATATAGTTTATAAGGCTCCCCTAATATTAGGTATAGTAGGAGAGGAATCCTTATACCTATATACCCTATATACTCTCTTTTTTACTAGACACCTCTAGATTAGTTAATATAGTATTATAAGAGGGCTAGTAGTAGCCTTAATCTTAAAATAAATAAGTTAGATAGTATACAATATTATTTAAGATAGTAGTAGTAGTAGTAATAAGTTACTATAGCTAAACATAAGTATAGCTTTAGCTATGTCTAATATAGTAGGAGTATTATAAGTTTTAGCCTTATTAATAAAATAGTAGGTAACAGGTAGCCCGTACTAATAGTGCGTGCTAAGCGAAAGTATATAGGAGGGAAGTTGCAAAGATCGTCCGGCTGCAAGGGGAAAGGAATCTAATAGTTACCTGAGATCCGCCTCAGCCTTTCTGCTTTCTATTATTCAAATAAAAACATCATCCAGTCTGCAACGCCCTGAGCGCAAAGTTCTGTCGAAATTGATCCATAAACATGCCCCACCCAACCAATTGACATGTACAGGGAAAATGCACTTGCGGCATCTGCGAGTCCCTTCCGGCTTGGTATTAGAATTGGATAAACCGAAAGATTTGACGAGCTTTTCCAAGGCGAAATTCTACTACTTGGATAGAATAAAGTCGAACGTATCTAGGACGCTGGGTCGTCACGATTTGTACCTTGCTACCAGATAACTAACCATAGCAGCAGTGCTACAGGCAAGATAGGTTTGAAGTCGGTTCCTCTTCTTGTCGTGGTCTTCTGGGGTACTTCAGACCTCCTATAGCGATTTGCTTACTAAACGGCCACCAACTCAAATTGCCCTCACCTCTGTACATGCCAGATCATGAATTACGCATGTGACTGGGGCGCGGTCGAGCAAGACGATGTCGGCTTAACTCCCAGGATGCAGCTGGGCCAATGTCTGACCAGCCGAGGACCTTCACAGCGTTGCGCCCCCACATTGCGTAAGCTTCCCTTTGCTTGATGACTTGCGCAGGACCGTCGTTGCGTTCCTCTCCCTTACCAATTGTGTGAAGGACTGCGAGTGCCATGTGCTCGAAGAGGCTCGTTGGTCCTCAGTCAGAACTCCCCGCGGCACCTATACCGGCATCGATCATGCGGCGAAAAGCTCCCAGGTGTTCCAGAACATGGTTGCCCATTCGTTTCCCTGTACATGGGCCCTTCGCTATAGGTGAAGCCTAGACAGACTGTCTCCTGAGAACCGTGAGCCGAATATCGCTCGGCCTGGGACTGATCCATGGAGAAACCGTGTTGGAGAATCCACCACTCGTTAGCCACCAAGAACGCCTTCATCCGGCAACTTATTCAGCAGGCTGAGCGAAATGTCATTCTCTACCAAACCGCCGCCTCCAGCATTCACACGTAGGCCGTGCTCTTTTACCAGACGCATAGCCTTTTTAATCAAATTGGGCGCAACGAACCAGTGACCTCGGACTATCTCCCCAGTGGGGCCTTGCTATTGTTCTTTCTATCATCGTGTGACCACTCGATCCTGGACCTGTCGCAACAATGCAGACGCCATTGACTTTGAAGAATTCGCTGAAGTCGCGTAAATTTTCAGCTGTGTCCAGATCTTTGAGTATTTCCGCCTCCTCGATTTGATTAGCTCCCAAGGTGGTTCCAAGTACATCAGGGGCCCGTACAGAGAGCCTTCCGAATCACTCAATGACTTGTACAGTCCGATCCACTGCTCGTTCATTGCGTATCCTTCGTAGATAGTAGCGACACCGTGCATGTTCTGCTGCTTCATGGCGGCTGTCATTGCGCCAGGGAGAATTTTCGGGTTGAACCATGGGGATTTGACTCCATATGCCAGCCCAGGTATCGTTGTGGCTGTTGTAGATGTTGTTGACTGCGCCCGAAATTCCTCCTAGCAACTGGCCTGCCGAATCTCTTTTAAGAGTGACTTGTCCATCGCTCTCTCGGATAAACTTGTCGAGGCCCAGTGTTTTCATCGCAAGCGTGTTCAAGACGGCATGGTTGGGCACATGTGGCGCCCACGCTTGAATCAAGACGGGGTGCGCAGTGGTGGCCGAATCGAGCGCCATAGCATCAGGCAGCTGTCCTTCAGGGAGACCACACCACGACTCTCTGGTGAAGTAGTACGCATCATCGCCGACAGGCGTTGTCATGGTACATCTGCCTTTGGGCGTGATTTCGGCGCGTTTATTGGTAGCTCTCACTGTATTATCCTAAGAAGCAGCCTTGCTCAAGTCAACAAGAGGAGCCTGGGACAGCGCAAAGTGAAGCATGTGCAGGTGAGTGTCGATAAGCCCCAGTGCGAGGACCAAACCAGTAATATCCACCGTTTTGGATCCTAGATGGTTTGAAACAACATCATCACGGCTCCCAGACTACAGGGCGCAACCGTAGCAAATCGCAATAGCTTCAGAAACTGTGTCCTCATCAATGAAAAGAATTCCGCCAATAAAGAAGTTGTTATACTCACAGCTTCAGCCATCATTAGGAAGACAGTGCTTGAGCTTTTACTAAGATATAAGACTTCAAAAGGATTTTCTCCCAGGGTGCGAGAGGAGACAGGTATATGGTACTAGCGGTGGACGCAAGACGACTCAAGTAGTAGCGTAGTGAAACACAAACCAGTGGGTATAACTAGCTACAGAAAAGCTCGCTGTGCTCAGCCGGCTCCGGACTAAGCAGTGGATACAGCAATCGTTTGACTTGTTCTTTGGTTCGGAAGATAGGAGTGGCTTCGGAGCCCTCGAGAACCCTTGTCAACCGCAAAGCGGGAGTATCCAAAGCTCGAGCACCCGCCCATCGGAACCCAAGTCAGATTGGGCTTTCTGTCTTTCAAGTTTGCGCCTATGCCATAAAGCGTGCCTGTGGGCGTAGTAGAGTTCGATTTCTTACTCTGCTCTAGCCTGTGCAAGCCCCTATCAAGTCTCTGTTCAGGCGTTCATTCCACGGCTGAGCGCTTTCGCATCCGTGCTCGTACTTACTGCCCTTGTGTGTCAAGGGTAGCCTACAGTCAACACCATCAAGTCGTACGGTACAGTGCTGACTCCCCAGTCAGAAAGTCAGATGTGTAGCTAGCACAAAGACGTGGATGTCAGGTGTCCTACCAGCCCCTCAGGGCTGATGGAGGGAATTTCAATTATTTATGATCAGGAGCATCAACAGATGCCTTGGTATTAGATAGTTGACGTCCGGCCTCTGTCCGAGACCAAAAGAAGGACCTCAAAGGTCGCCATGTCCAATAGCAATTCAACGCATCCATCCTAGTAGGACTTTCACACTGGTCAATGTGTCAGAATAAAGGTTCAGGGCATGTGTTTGAGTTTGGTCCCTGCGGCTAAGAGATTACATGTATTTTAATATCGTCGTAAAAGCATATCTCCAGTGTAGTCTGATGACACAGCATAAGTCGGCAAGCATGATGCCAACCTTATCTCGTCCGGCTGGGTTCCACAAGACGGCATCACGTCCAATCACGATTCTTAGCCGGCCGACAGTTGCAGTCGACAGATGGTTCGGAAAGTCTATTTTGGTGAGGGAGGGGGAGCTTAACCTTTAAATGAGCATCCTATCCCGCGCAATCCGGAGTATTAGGTTAACTGGTATTTTCAGCCACTAGGATTTCGATAACTCTTAACCTCGTTTACGTCTCTCTCCTTCTCTCGTCCCCCGCTCTAAAGCAGTTCAAATCATACGCTCTTGGGAGGTCAACATACCCAAAGTGTTTGAATTCTCGCATTCAGCCTCTCGCCGCCGCACTCCCTCGTATTGTTTTACATTTGTACTCAATGTCTGAATCAACTATTTCCGCATTCTTTCCCATCTGGGTCTCCCAAACAATCAGCAAAACGCCACTGGCAAAGCGTTTGGCCGTCATATTAGCCTTGGCTTTGTTTCTCGTCGTACTCATGATCAGAGTCTACTCACCCTTCCGATTTCCCAACCAGTACATTGCAGAATCAGCAAGCGTGCCTGTAACGTTCTCAGACGTCACGGATAACGCCACATTCGGATTCCCCAATGTCTTTCTCATCAACATCCCAACCCGCTTTGACTATTTAGACGCGGCCACCTTGCAAGCTTTTCTGTCTGGTGTTCAATTCGAGGTTTTCCCAGCTGTCGAGGGCAGCACGATAAAAGACAAGGGCATGCCTCCTACAAGTGATAAAGACAGGCTGAGACCTGCGGAAAAGGCTTGTTGGCGGTCTCACGCCAATGTCAGAAACCCGAGTGCATTGGAACAACGAGGAAGCTAACGTGTTGTTAGATTTGGTCCCAGTTGCTCCGTGGGGAGCTACCTTGTGTTCTGATTTTAGAGGCCGATGCTGCCTGGGATATCAATATTCGAACCATCATGACCAACTTCCACCGCCACTTTACTTCATTTCTACGACTATTAAACTCAACTCCACTTCCTGGATTGGGAAGACTACCGAAAAAGTCAGAAGAATCAACACATCATGTTTTCCCGGATCCTAGTGACCCATGGCACAGCAAGCATTGGGATATTCTTTCTCTTGGCCACTGTTCAGAAACCGACCTCAACCATGAGCTTATGCTAAGATACAAAGATAACCATGCTCCCGCCGGAAAAAGTTACTATGGCAGCACCCTCGGCCATGAACGCGTCATTCGTAAGTCTGGTGGTATAGCTTGCACGACAGCATACGCCATCAGCAAATCAGGAGCAGCAAAGCTTCTCCTACGTACAGCAAAAGACCTTGACATGCCTGTTGATCTTGTTATAAAGACGATGATCACGGCAGGAGAATTGGTTGCCTATAGCGTCCAACCTACCATTATGACACAGTGGAAGTACATACCAGGCATCGGTATGAATCTTCGAGGTGCTAATAGCGATGTCCAAGAGAGCGAGAAAGACGATGCAGATGAAGATCCAAGCGCATGGGAAAAGGTTGGTCGGACTGGGAGTGTATGGACGCCGGTGGAATACTTTGTAGACGTGGGTATCAACACAATAACGATGGAGGAGGCTTGGAAGAGGATATACGGAGGCGACAGAGTTCCAGTGCAGTAAAAAGGCCAGATCGGTTAGCATTTGACTGTTACGGCCCGAACAGTTGGATACTGGCCGACGTGACTCTGCAGCGCCTGAACAGGGGACGACAGTACAGGAACATCATAACCGAATCATTTGCTCTGATTGCAGTTCGGTGCCCTCACCTACTCATAATAAAATCCTTAGTAGGTACAGATTTAATTGGCGGGACGTAGTTTGAAAAGCTATGATGATGGACTTCGATGATGGACTTCGGACAGGCTGTGATTTTCGGCATTGCATGACTCACACAACGAAGAAGCGCAGTATGATTTAGACCTGGCTGACTCGGCCGAATCCCAAGCAAATGTGACGAGGATTGCGAATCCCAGTCGCTGGGACCTAGAGCTGGGACGCAAACCCTCATGTAACTGGCTCAACCATCCGCTTGGCTCCCATAGCGCGAGGGGTAACTAGCCTGGTATCTGGCCGCTCGCATCAACCTTAACAGATTTTAAATCGAATGGCGAGTTCGACATCCGCTAGCAAGCTTAAGGCGTCGTCCCTCAAACTGAGCTTCGTTTTACTTTCTTCTCGTTCATTCTTCAATTTAGGAAGTTGGGACTATCTTTCTGAGTTCTGGAGACGTCACTGAGCCAGGTATAGTAGAGCAACAGTAGGTAAACTTCCACTGGATTTGATTCCGCCGAAATCATAAATTTCCTTCCGCAATGCGTGACATTGCGGCGGGGGGGCTGAAAAAGAAGAAGCGAGTACGCTCAGCCATGACGCATGATTTCTAGAAGCGAGCTATTAGAAGCCTCAAATCCTGTGTGAAATAATATTGAGTCAAGTCAGGTTATCAAAGAATTACACATATAGTTCAAGATACTTCTTACTGTTAAAATTAAGTATCAAAAATAAAAGCATTGTTATGTCAGCATGGAGAAGAAACCCCCTTTGTATGTAGTTAAAGGGTTTGCCCCCTGGGTAAACAGAGGGCTTTATGGCCTCATGCAGGACAACCCACACCCTCACGTAGTTATCGGTAGTTCGAACAACACTCAAGTCCGTCTCAGCTGACGTACAACTTGATGCGTGGTCAAGTGGTGCTTGGATGCACGCTCGATGCCTCAAAGAGGAAGGTAGCGGCGTCTGTAGAGCTGGAGACCGACATGGCTATTTCGAAGACCCCGACTGAACTCTGGCCAGCTCCGTTCGGACCATCGGCCCCCAAGATGCTAGCTCCACAAGTTTTGACTAACTATCACACTATACGCATATTACTAATGTGCTTCCTGCGCTGACCGGCTACCCGACCGAGACGTATAGTAACCGCCTTGAAACCCATCTTCACGGCTGCAGATACATCCCAGCCATCCCAATGGCATGCGCCGGATGAAGGATACAGTTTTCGAGAAGTTCAGCGAATTCCGGACCCTCAACGCTTGAAGGGTGTTCCAGACAGTCAAAACCTAATTCGGCCCCTCTACCACTGGCACTGGCACCAGACAGAGCTGCGCGTCACATAAGGTTGGTTTATATTCACAATATCCGGGAAAGATATCCTGGTTACTCCAGCGACCCAAAATGTGGTCATTCCTCCCAGGGTCGACCACACTTTGAAGCCAGACCCTACTTGCGAGGAAGAATGCGTCATAGAAGCTTCTGCCACAATGTCTGATCATGGTACCCATGGTACTAGCGAGAGATTCTCCCGCAATCTCTACTCTTACTTTGATGAATGCCAAAAGGCGGGACTCGCTCCTTCACTACCTCAGCTGCTGTGATTAAGACATGCGGCTGAGATCAATCTTACGCTCCCTGGGCTGAACGCCCTCTCACACCCCCTATCTTTTCTTTTGGGGTTGTTGGTTGGAAAATGGTATGGTGGATTGGTACTTGGAGACCGATCTTCACATGAGGAATACTATCCGCCGCGGAAAGTCTGAAGTTCTGTGATTGAGTACATTACTAGCTGTATGCTACTGCGACTAGAGGTGTATGTAGTTTACCGGACGACAACAAGAACAACGGGCATCATCCGCAGGTTCTTTCCGTGTTGGACGGCTTGTTGTGAGTTTCTTCTTCGACGCAATGTAAGCAAAAATTGTTATTCACATGGCAAAGTCTAAGTTTCAACGTTTATATTTTCCCTTCACGCTACGTCTCCTAAAGTGTCACTGTCAACAATGTTTTGTGTACATGGGTCTTTGCACGGAGCGAGTGTTTGCGTCCCCATAGCGATTACGCCAACATCCCTCTGGGGAAGTAAGGATATCCATCAGCGGACCGAATTCGATCGAAAGACACGGTGTAAAACTCGTTGATGGATTCGATCAAATTGTCCTCGTCCCGTTCCGAACGGTGAATTCGATGACGCCGGGGAACCAGAAGGACTTCCCGGAGGATTTGATATCTGGGAGGTCGTTTTTGAATGTTACCGTCTTCCCCGTCTTTGGGCCGTCGTAGCTTTGTTCTTTGAATTCTTTTCGCGCTAAACTTTGTGGTTCAGCGAGAGTCCTGAGTCCCTAACGAACCCACCTCCATTGGTCAAACGTTGGCAGGTTCAATTCCTAGTTGAGCTGCAGATGGTGTTTGGGCGATGGCTTAGCTCAGTGGACCAGAAACTCTTATGTTCTCCGTCTTCGCCGAGTCTGTCTACGCGACGTCCGCGAGGCCTCGGGTAGCACTATTTATAATGAGTCCCATCCCCAACATCATTGTCCATATGCACGCAACAACCAATCCTGCAGGACACGTAAAGCTATCCAAGTTTGCTTCCCGTTCAAAATATTACATCTCAACGGCAGTTGATGTTATTCACCAACGTATATCACTACAAGCCGTACGACACGATAACTCCCCTAAGACCGAAACTATCAGCCGCTAGCAAAAACGCCGTGATCACCGGCGGTGGCGCCGGTATTAGCAAGTCGATCGCCGTCTTTTTCGCATAGGCTAGTGCGACCTCCGTCTGCATCCTTAGCGGACACCTCAACCAGCTTGAAAATACTGCTGTATAGATCCACAGCACCGCCAGACCTAGAGTTTAAGTTATTTCCAAGTAAGTAAATTTGAAGGTATTTCATAATGCTAGTAACGCCATTACCGATATACCGCACCTGGTAGGAAACATTGATAGCCTTATTTTCAACGCTAGTTTCTTCCCTAAAGTCGGGGGCGTTGTCACTATGCGGACGACTACTTGGAGGGTTTTAGGCTATGCGGTTGTTACTCTGAATATCCTGTAAGCCTTTATCTCCTATATAGCCAAGGGAGCTATAGTGCTAAGAGCGTAAATATCTCTAGCCTATATTAAACCGTAGGTAGGAATTTCTAGTTGCTGCATCGCAAAGGGTGCTAATTTGAAGTTAGTTGGCTTCTTTATAGTAGAGACCTAGATATCTATGTCCCTAACGTCTAGCTAAGAGTCGTCGAGACCGGTCTAAGCCCTATAGGCACTTTCAACACCACCAAACGATTATAAGTAATCTATAAAATAGATATAAGCATATTAGCTGACTAATTGCTAAACTACCTACGCTCCCCGGCTACTTGTGTATCTAGCTGGCGTACCATAAGGTATAGTTTCTCAAGAGCAAGTTTATCTAGGCCAACTGAGATATGGAGTAGATACATCGTGCAAAAGAGATAGAAGGCTCCTGCATCTTCACATTGGTAGGTTGTTTCCCTGTAATACGGTCTAACACTGCTGGCTATCCGTGGGAGAGAATCTACGCACGGCACGCAAGTTTAGGACGAGAACACAGGCCATGTGACAGTTTCACCTGTGCATTTTGAGGAACAGGGACCTAATAGTCAACATCAATACATCTTTTTCTCTCACAAATCTACTTAAACGTTCGATCCGGGTATTCAACAATCTCGGTACTTTGCTACCAAGCGCATCAGGGTATAGTATTGACAAGCCGGTTGACTGCGAGCGGTTTGCCCCACGGCAACCACATCACAAACATAATCCAGGGACACCATAACACCTCACTAGATATAGAGACAGGCATAGGTTTCATTGGGTGAAAAGGCGGGCGACCTTAGAGAGGAGATATTAAAACAACTAATTATTATAGCAAGCTATCTAATAGTAGGGTTTCTAGTAGTAGAAGCTAGGAAAAAGTATTGATAAAGCGCACTGCATTATATCAGCACTTCCATTCATCTGACTCAGCGTCACAAAACTTGCTACTTATCCGGGACTGATAGTAGTGTATGCAGTTGAATAGTATCTCCTATAACTCCTCGTAGAACAGTACTAGCCTACGCACCCTGGAGCGAGACTGATATTGCTGCCACTCGGTGCCGAAAATGACGGAAAAGAGAACAAGTGCGATGATTTTGCCGTTTGCTTGAAGCCAAGTACGCAGCTTTGACCCAACGCTTACAATGTTCGTCGGGATCATCGTGTTCACGTAACTAAACTCATCCGCAGCGAAACCGCGCAGCCGTCTCTCAGGAAACATGCCAGCATTTAGGAAGACGACCATCAGGTAAGAAAGTCGCTTGCTAACTCCGTGCGCAAGGGCATAGGAAGCCATATATTCAAGGCCAATGAAAATCCCCTGCTCGATGAAGAAGACGTCCACTGTTGTCAGAAATACCGGTAGTGTCAAGAGAATGCGGACGTCGGGGAGCGGATTGTTTCGGTCGGCATGCTCTTGAGAGTTTTTCTAGGACGAAATAGTAGGCATCCTACAAGGAGAGGGAGCGGGGTAGTAATTAGGCTGATAGCGCGTGGAGTCCAAGCGAACCTATCGTGATGCCTTTAGCATCGCCCGTTCCTACCGCGGCACGTGACCTATATTAGTTATGGAATAACCTTTCTCTAGGTTATTCCTCTAACTGTAGTTATAAGTAACTATATTATAGCTACTCTTATTATAATAGAATAAGCTCTTTAGTAATTATAGATATAGCCCTATAGGATATTTCTTAATAGTTATAAGCCTAGCTCTAACTAAACCTCTAACTTATTATTTTAAAATAAGCTTTTACTATTAAAAGTACTTATTAAAACTTCCTCTCTCTTATTCCTTCTTTCTTCTTAAATATATATTATCCTCTACTATTTAAATCCTCTATTCTCAAATTACTTTAATTATAATATCATTTACTAATATTATAATAGTATTATCCTATCTAATTATATATAGGGACTTTACTACCTAGTATATTATAATCTAGGTAGAAGCCTAAGTAGCTAAAGTCTAGAAGTATATTAACCTAGATAACCTAAAGGGATTTTTATACCTAGGTAAGACCTCGTTAGAAACCTTAACTCTTAAAATATATATATTACTAAATAAAACTAGGATATTAGTACTTAATACCTATAAGAAAAGAGCGCTTATAATTAATATATCGCTCTACTTCAGTAAGAGGCTTTAGAATAAAATACTCCTAAAGCTACTCCTAAAACTACTACTAAGATATAAATAGTAAATAAAGCATAACCCCCTTAGCCTCTAGCTACTCTAGTTATAATTAATAAGAATACTATATATATAGGATTAATACTTAAAGTATTTTTATTTACTTATTATATAAGATTTCAAGTAAAGTTATAAGAATTAAGAGTTTAAGTAAATTAAGTATCTAGTTATAGAGATTATTACTTATAATATTATTATACCTATATATATGGAACTCCTTACTTAAGGGGATATAACCCTTTATAGCTTTATTATTAATCTAAAATACTATTATAATCTGAGTAACTCTAATACTTTTATTACTATCTAAGGGGAGTATAATCTTATTCTAGAAAAGGTAAATAGGAGTATTAACTCTAATACCTAGATTAAGGACTTTAGGGGTATCTACTTGTATATTACTTAACTTAAGCTTCTTAAAATAAGTAATATTCTCGCTTTTAAAACTTTTCTTTAAATAATAAGTTATTACTTTATACTTACTTAAGTTAATATAGAGATTATGAATATCCTTAAATAGAATTAAGTAGGGGTATTAGTTTCTAATATAAGCTAATATAAAGATATATTTAAGGACCTCTTATATAAGGATATACTCTACTTAAGAGTATTAGGATAAAGCGCTAAGGTCTTTATAATACTAGCTAGTTATATAGATAGGGCTAACCTATTAAATATTACTATAACTAGTAACTTATCTAGTAGTAAATAATACTTATATAAGTTAAGCTATTAATAGCTAAGCGTTAATTATAACTATTTAGAGGCTACTCTTACTAGATATTACTAGAAGGGCCCCTATATATTAATAATAGATATATAAGTAGCCTAGATTTATAACTAGTTAAATAATAACTTCTAATAAGCTAATCTTTATACTAAACTTACTGATAAGGGCTAGCTACGCGCTATATCCTATAAGGGTAAGAACTACTAAAATAATAAGGGGGGGATAAGGGTTTATCTAAGAAACTTAGTATAGCTCTAAACTACCCTATTAATATAATAATAATCGCTTTTTATATAGCCCTCTTAAATAGGGTTAGGGATATTATAGTTAACTTAGATAAGGAGTACGTAAGTATCTTTATAACTCCTTACTTAGGACGTTATATACTATATAAGTCTATAGTCCTAGATAACTATAGAGAGATATACTTAGTAAATAATAAGTCCTTATTTATCCCCTTATTAATTAAGTATTATAATAATAAATAAGTTAACTCTAGAATAGCTTTATATCTAATTATTATAAAAGGTATATATATTATTAAGAATACTCTTAATAGCTTCAATAGTAATAATATAAAAGACCTTATACTTTATAACATAGGATATATAGAGAACTTTTATATTAATATCATTTCTAAAGCGCTGCTTTAGAAGATAGGTATTTAGTACTTACGGTATAACTATATACTTCGTTTTAGAACCTATAAAAATAGTATTATAGTTAAGAAACTTATTAGGAAGGTAAACATTGCTTTTTTTTTAAAAAAAGAATATTAGCCTTGTTCCTTATAATCTATTCCTAAGTATATCCCCTAAAGTATTAATACTATTATTAATAATATAAACTACGTACTTAATATGTATATACCTCTTTTATACTACTACTAAATAAGAGCGATAATATAATACTTTAATACCTCTAAAGCATCTACCTCAGACCTGAAGCTCTTAAGTAGCATATTTTTATTACTTAGGGAGTAAGGGTTAAAAGCCTAACACGCTTATAGTACCAATACTATATAATTATATATATTAAATAGGTAATCTTAAGATAAATAATAAAAGATAAAGTAATATATCCTTATCATAGAATTATATAGGGTCTTTTTAACTATCTAGAAGGCTTTAATTAAAACTAGTAGCTCCTTATTATTAAGAATAAATATATTAGTTAGCTCTTTATATTTCTATATATTAATAAGACCTATAATAGTATTATAATCGCTCTATATACTTTCAAATAATACGTATTTCAATAGAAGGGACTCTTAATTTATAAGATTAGATAAGATATTAAGAGGTCATTAACTTTACTTATAGGATATATATGGTATAAGGATTAGACTAATACTAAGGGAATAGAGGTTAAAATAACCCCTCTATATGTAAAGGAACTAAATAGTAGAGGGGAATAGGCTAGTTAGGAAGTTATAACTTAAATAATTAAAATACTTGCTATAGCTAGCTTACTTATAGACATATAAGCTAAAATAGTATTAATAGTAATGATACTTTATAATATAAGCCTACTTAAGCGCTATAACTAGCGTTTATTACTATAGATTCAAGAGTAGTAGTTCTATTAGTACCTTTATTAGTAGTAACCTAATAATAAAGCAGTTCTAACTTATAACCTTCGCTCTTGCTAGGGATATATATATACTTATAGCTACTATATATACCCCCTTAAGAGGTAATAAGAGAGAGGAATTAATAAGAGAAGCTTTAAGGTAGTATCATAGGGATATATTAGATACTTAGTAGGATACGTTATAAATACCTATAACTTATATAAGGTCTAGATCCCCATATTATAATTATTTATTATTATATAAAACGTAATATTTAATAAATAGACTCTTTATACAAAGGATAAAGTAAAAGAGGCTATGCTAGAAGATATTATCTGTAATATAATAAAAGAGATTAAAGAAATTATATTATAAGTTAACTTTAAACCTTATACCTTAGGTATTACAAATAAATATAAAGCTATATTAATACTTATAGCTAAAGAATAATTACGTATATTAACCCTTATTCTTATAACTAAGTCTCTAAATAGAAGAATTTTAAAACCTCTAAAGGGATAGGTAGGCTAAAAGGGGGGGTAGCTATTATCTTCTAATCTTATACTAGAGCTAGATAAAAGCCTAGCTCTAATAGATAAAATAGTAAATATAGCATATATATTAGAAATAAATTATATAGATAAAGCTATAAGGGAAGTTAATTCTAAAGGGGAATAAATTAAGAATTATACTACAATTTAACTACACCTTACTTTATAATATATTTTAGAAATAAGTAAGAGTAATAAGAATAAAGCTTTAGATAGGAGACCCTTAAATCTACTAATATAGCTATACTAAGATAATAAGGAGAGGGCTGATACTAAATAGAGGTCTAACTAGGTATATAACTAGGAGGATTATAGCTAAATTTATTAAAGCTAATAATTATATAATCTACTACCTAGTAACCTATAACTAGGAATAGTAAAAAGCGAACCCCGCTCTAGTTACTAGTTTCTACTTTAATATTATATAGAGCGGGAGCAGGTATCTAGCTTCTTTAAGACTTTTATATTTTATTAGTAGAGGGCCTTTTTAGAAGCTAGTATAGGGTACTATACGTTTTATAGCTATATATATACTACTATTTATAGTATAAAGCCTGCTTATATAATTATAATAATTTATAAATATCTTACTACTAATAACCTTACTAAGCTACTATACTTATAGAAGGAACTTTTAAACCTCCTATAAGCGCTCTAAGCTTATTTCATAAAAGTAGCTAAGGTTAAGATAAGTAAACTATAATAGCTAGAAATAGAGTATATTATTAACTAAGGAATAATAATGAAAAGACTAATCTCTTTAAAGTATGTATTTACTTATACATTTAATAAGAATAATATCTTCAATTAATATAAATTAAGAATTTATATTTAGTGCGACTAATAAGAGAAGGTACCCGTTGAATAGACTTATATAGAAACCCTCGCTACTTATGCTTTTAGGGTAGTGGTCGTAATTACTATATAATTTAACCTTAAAGTTAAATAATTTAATATTATTAATATATTCCTAAATGCCTCCTAGGACCTAAATAAAGACCCTATTATTTATAAACTACTAGATAGCTTTAAATAACCTAGAAAGTATATCAAATTATACTACGCGCTCTATAAGCTAGGGGATATACTACCACTCTAATATAAGGATTTCTCCTTAACCCTTTAATACCTAGGCTTTATACTTATAAGTAAAGACTTATATCTTTTTTAGTTAACTAATAAGAAGGTTCTTATTATTTTCTATATAGATAACTTCATTATTCTCTTTTATAAGAATTATAAAGAAGTAATATAGAGGATTGAATTTGGAATTACGCCGCAGCCCCTTCGCAAAAAGACTATAATAAATTCACCTAGTTCGTAGGTACAATTTAGAAAACACTATATAGGCATTGTAACCTATACCCTCTACTAGTTAAGGCAAACGATATAGGAACCCTATACGTTCCTGCTTAGAAGCAAACCCTCGCATAAAGTCGGACGCGCGCCGCACTGGGGCTGATTATATCGGAGCCGAACGGGCTACTGAGGCTCTCGTGGCAACGCCCTCGCTAAACCGTCTAGCAAGGTGAAAGCCACTATACGAGATAACTCCTCAACCCGTAATATAGAGGATAATTACTAGCTTAAATAAGGTATATAAGCTAAAGGAGTAAGGTCTAGTTAAATACTACCTTAGAAGAATTAGAGGTATTTATAACTAAACTATATAAAAGATATACTTTTTATATAACTAGTATATTAAGAGGGTTATAAAGAAATCTAACTTACTTAACTTAATAGCGCTAGTAACCCCCCTTTTAAACTTACTATTTCTAAAGAGTAAAATAATAGTAATATTATTGGAGGTAAAGAGTTTCTAAGAGAAGATTAGTTTTATACTCTATACTAATATTATAATTTAACCTAATATTACTTTTATATACTCCTTACTCTTACGATTCCTAATAAACCCTACTCCTTATTATTATATTACTACTAACTAGGTTATATAATACCTATATTATACTTATTATTTCGCGATATATTTTAATAACTTAGGGGGTAAATAGGTATTACTAATTATAAGTAATACTTTATTTATAGATAATAAGGAGATATAGAGGTTATCTTAAGGGTATATAATCTCGCTCTTTAGAGGACTAATTTAATAAAAAGCTACTTAATAAGATATATTTATAATATTAATAATAGAAGTAGAGCTTCTAAGCCTCGAATATACTACTAAAGAAATTATTATACTTTAGAGGCTAGTTAGGGATATTGCTCTTAAACCTAGCGATATTTAGAAGGTTTATTATAATAATTAATACATAATTCGTCTTATCGTAAGTAAAAAGGAATAGATCTTAACTAAGTTATAATATATTAATACGTAGAATATATAGCTATATTAAGAATATACTAGAGGATTATTTAATATAGTAAATATACTAGTAAATAATATACTAGCTAATAGTCTTATAAAGGTTCTTAATTATAAGAAGTTCGAATAGTTCTATTCGCTCCTTAATCTAAAAGATATATGGAGAATAATTATAATTAATATAGAATACTCTAAATAAATATAAGAAGGCTAATAGCGCTTAATTCTTAATTAATTTATAGCTTACTAGCTAGGGAGCTTAAAGTTACTCCTATAGGAGTAAAAGAATATAACTTACCCTAAAGAGCTACTCTAAAATACTAAGTTTCTACTACTTAACCTTAGAGGATTTACTTATATTAATCTATTAGAAGATAATATAAGGGTAGTAATACCTCTAGTAAATATATATTAATAAGACTATTAACTATATAATATATTATAATAGCTACGTTATTAAGAGGTAGATCGGGTATAGGTATACCTATACTAAATACTAGGGTTCTAAATAGAACTAGGGTAGGAGATAGAGTAATAGTATTATATATATTAAAACTACTTATTACCTTAGGAATCCTACTTAAACCCTTATTATTACTACCCTTCTTTGTTATTATAATCTCCTCCTTCTAGGTAGTAATAGCCTTATAGAGCATAGCTCTCTAATAAGTAAGGGTCTATAAGTTATATTAGAAGATAGTTATAGAAATAAAGTATGTATAGAATCTTAGTTTTCTAACTACTAGGTGCTAGGGGTTAGACCCGAGTTTATTTAATAAGAGGTCGCTATAATACTATTTATTTAAGCTAAAGAGGAAAAGGGGAAGTTTTCCTCTCTAGTAGAGATTTCGCTAGCTTATAGGGGACTACTAAGTAGGCCCTAGGTAGCCCCTTAAGGCGGTAAACCTAGGCAGAAGCCTAGGTAGGCTTAACCCGGGCGTAGCCCGTAACACTAGGTCCTTTAAAATCTTAGCTTTAGTATATTAGTAGGTTATAATAGTTATAGGGGTATTCAGCTATTATTAAGGTACTTTCTTCTTATAATAGTAGTTATATTTACCTACTATATTAAGCGAGTACTTTCTATTTAATAAGCATAAGAGCTTACTTAAAATATATCAAAAGTAGTACTTATAAAATAGGGGTACTTACTCTACTCCTATACCTCTACTAGGGGGAAAAGAGCTAGGAGGGAGCTCTAAACTACCCTTACTAATACCCTCCTCTCTATCTATCTCCTTAGGGATTATAATAATAATAAAGATTAGTAATATTCTAATATATAGTTATAGGAATAAGGGGATTATAAAGAGGGTATAATATACTAAGGGCTATTTTTTAAAAATTACTTAAGAGGGTAACCCTAGGGCTTCTTAAGCTATAAACTCTTACTCTTAGAGCTACTTTCTATACGTTATTTTTATTTCTTCCTTCTACTTACTATATAATATATTAATATAATATATATTAATAATAAGAAGGATTAATATATATATATAACCTTATTATTACTCTCTAGGGGAGGAGAGCGCGCCTCTGTACTCCTAGCTAGTTTTCTTTTTAAGAGGTATCTATAAATATATTAATATGTTAATATAGCTTGAAAAAATATTATTACATATATATATATATATATATATATATATATAGATTTATATAAGTTAAGGTTATTATTAACTTAAAAGTTAGATATATATATAGTTATTATAATTTAGATAGGGGAGAGTTAAAAAGGTAGGAGGGTAGCTAGGATATTTTATTTAGAGTTAATATACTAGTAGCTACCCTACCTAGGCTAATATGAGATAGCGGATTCCATTACTATTAGTAAGAGTTAGTAAATAAAGGGTATTATAATGATAATAGTAATAGTTATAAAGGTAGAAAACTGTTACGGGCTACGCCACCGCTGGCGTCTGGGCGGTGCTGCAGACCCTAAGAATTCTGCCCTTAACGACTGCTCTTGCTTAATATTCGCCCTATATCCGCTTTTCTATTATATAGGGAACTTCTTAGAAAAACTTCCCTTCCTTAGCTTAGATTACTATAATTAAGGTACCTCTAAGTTAAATAAACCCGGGCTAGCACCTTATATATCTAAGCTCTCTCTCTCTATGCCCGCTTTGCTAGTTATATAGCGCGATAGATAGCAGGTAGAAAACGGAACCTGCTATACTTATAGTAGCTAGTCTAGAAGTACTACTAATAGATAAGGAAGCATTTAAAGCAATTTATATAGTAATTAATAAGCTTAGTAACTAAGTTAATAGCCTAATAACTATATAGCAGCTTAATAATAAATTAACTGCAGAGCTCTAGCAAGATATAGCAGGTAGCTACGCCCTAGCGTTACAAATACTAACCTTATAGCTAGAGACTACCTAGGAAGCAAGCAGCGCTTAGTAATTAAAACCCCTCCCTAACCCTCCTAAGTTTAGAGGAAACCGTAATAAGTATGCTATATAGGTGCAATAGATATGCAATAAAGTTAGGATAGACCGGGACTTCTACCTAAGCAATCAGGAAGCCTAGTATCTTATTAACTCCTACCTAGAACCTAAAGTATAGCTAGTAGTTATGGCCTTCTATAGCTTAGGGGGTAGTAATAGCTTATTTAAGCTAGATACCTTCTTAATATACCTAAACTATACCTATAGTAACCCTAATATTATAAGCAAGGCTCTTAGAAGACTCTTAGAGCTTTAAATAAAGTATAACGAGGCTTTTACCTTATTCCTACCCCGCTTCGAATATACTATTATAGAGGCAGGTAGTATAATCTAGCTAGATAGCATCTAGATTAACTACCTATATAGGGTATTATCTTATAAGCTCCACGACTATCTAGTTAACTACTTAACCCCCTATAAGTATATTAAATATATTCGCTTTATATAAGATATTATATAGAAGCTAGAGTAATTATATTATATTCCTAATACTTTATACTAGCTTATAACTTTTAGATCGAGAGCATTACTTACTAGAGTAGATATAAATAGGGATATTAGGATAACGGGGTTAGTATACGCCTCGCGCAAAGGTATAAGCGAAGGTCCTAGTAAAGAAACGCGCTATTATTTTAAATATAACTAAATTAATTACTTATAAAAGGATTACTAGAAGGCTAAGAAGTTAAAGGATAATCCTAGAGTAGCAAAAGCTATTAAGGAAATAATATATTTAAACTTAGGAGAGGTTAAGAGCAAAGAGGACCCTTTTAACTTAGGAAATAAATAACCCTAGTATAAAATCAGGTATTAGGGATAATAGAGGAAGAGCAGGCTAGTTAGGAATAGTTCTAGTTAAAACGTAGTATAAGCAGGCCTTCTATAATATTAGTAGTTAGAGTTAATAAAGGTACTCCTACTAATGCTTTAATAAACGATAGATATAATATCTATATAATAGTAGACTACTAATATACCTGCTGCCTCTATTTACTATATATTAACTACTAAGCGTAATAATTATAAAGCTTTGCTAATAACTTAGCTTAAGCTATAGCAAAAGGTATAGCTATATTATGCCTCGAGATTAAAAGCTATATATAGTAACTCTTCGCTTATATAGTAAAAGGACTAGATATTAACCTCTTCTTAGGGAAGCTATAGAAAGAATAAAACTATATTATTTATAATATAATAGAGAAGTAGGTATATTATAGGAAGGTAGGGGTTATTATTACCCTTTAAGGATAGGAAGAACCCTAGAGAGTAAGGGAGATCTAGGAAGCCTGCTAACTTAATGCCGCCTTATTTATAGTAATCTACTAGAGGGTTAGTAAGAGTTAGCTATCTAAGTTAGAAGTAGGAATATAGGTAGTAAGCCTAAGGGATATTAAAAAAGCGCTCGAGGTAAAAAAAAACTAGAAGACTATTTAGAGAAACTATTATAATATATTTATAACGAATTTATAGAGCTTTTTAAGCTAGCTAAGTTATACCCCCTATCCCTAAGTTATCCTAATATAGATTATAAAATCCACCTCGAGCGTAATACCTCTAGCTAAGAGGTACCCTTACCCTAGGGACCCCTCTATAGTATATTAAGAGAAGAGTTATTAGTATTAAAAAAGATACTTATAGACCTGCTTAATAAGGGCTTTATTTAGATAAGCAAGTCTCTAGCTAGTATACCTATACTCTTCGTTAGGAAGCCTAGCGGAGGATTGCAGTTCTATTATAACTACTAAGCGTTAAATATAATTATAAAGCGAGACTACTACCCCCTACCCCTAATCTAAGAGACCCTCTAGAGGGTTAGTTTAGCAAAGTAGTATATTAAACTAGATATAGTAGCAGCCTTTTATAAGATTTATATAGTAGAAGGGTATTAGGAAAAGACCGCCTTTTATATATGATATAGGCTCTTCGAGTAGCTAGTCTATCTATTCGGATTAAGTAGAGCCCCTATAACGTTCTAATAATATATTAATAGCATGCTCTAGGAGTTCCTTAACGACTTCGTAATAGTATATATTAATAATATATTAGTTTATAGTAGCAGCTCCCGAGCGGATTATAAGCAGAAGGTGTATAAGGTTCTCTAGTGTCACACGCCTTTTGGTGATATAGTTAGCTATCACGTGGTATTCCACGTGACCACGGTTGGGCTCAACGCCCATCCTTTAAGTAGGAGACTTCTAGTAGATAAGCTCAGAAGGCTCGGCTATTATAGAATATATTATAATATACCTATAATTACCTATTATACTATTTATTATTATTCACGCTTATATTACTCTTTTCCTTATTTTACTCGCAGTCTTAGCAACCCCTACTATAGCCCTAGGCTAGTAGGAAGACTATA